>LPNX010570150.1:4828-18572 GCA_001517045.1 Pseudotsuga menziesii
AAGAGATCGCTGCTTTCAAGATCCTGGTAGTAGCATGCAGTAAGAGGAAGATCAGCATGAATCAATAGAATTTTTTCAGGAAATTAGACAACTTAGCCTCGGTCGATCTTCCTATAGAATGCCATTGTCGGACAATAATGAACATCGCAGATCAGAGCCTTATTGGTAAGTTTACAGGCCTCTGGCTCCATTGGGAGTTAATATACCCCGTATTCGAACATTTTTTTGAACGTATATGCCTAAGCAATGGGTATATGCATGTCCTCGATGGAAGGCGGTGTGTCTAATTGGAAGTGCACAAGAGGTAAGTGTTTTGATTTTTTTAAATTTTTGTTTTATGTTTCCATTTTTTTGTTATTTTTTATTTTATTATATATATATATATATATATATGAAAATATTTGTGTGGTTTTCTTAGGTTTTGGTTTGTCCATTATATGTCATATTTTATGTCCCCTCTTAGACCATGGTTTAAGGATGAAATATAGCGTACCTATTAGGCCATAAAATTTATCATTTGGGTTTATAGGAAATGTGTGAGGCTCCAAATCATCATGCATATAATTCATAAGAGATTGTTTCCTACAAGTTTGATTTGGTGTAAATGTCAAGGTTGATAAAACTAAGCATGATCCTTGGGGATCATTCCATAGGTAGAGTTTGGAATTGAAGGTATTGATCCATAAAATTTACAACTAATTCTCATGGACAATGCATGGGATATTTAACCATCATGCAAACCTAGCAGAGCGTATCTGGACCCACTCCCACCACACCTTATCCTCATGGGATTGTTTTGCAATTCATCAATGGATTTTTGTCCTCAAAATGTGGAGATGTTGGGGTTTCCTCTACAACCAAAGACACTCCTACATCCTATGACCTGATCTTTACCATAGCGCAAAACAAATATATCTGACAAAGTCTATCAAAGTCCACCGCATGGCTTCGCAATAGGTAAAATGAAAAATAATACTCAAATATGTCAGTTAAAGGGCATTTCACATAACAAACAAAATTGCTTTAGACTTTAATAGAAATTTGACAAACCTCAAAAGAATAGTTGAAAATTGAACCAATTATTTTGAAACTTTAAAGAAAAATCCACCAATGCCATAAAACTTAAGCAACTAACTACTTTTTTCCTTGAGAGATGTCTGGTTATAATGCCAAATTCGTAAAAAAATTTGATTCACTTCTTCAGAGTAACACTACGGGCATTATTGAAATGCTAGTTTCTTCATTCCATTTTAAACCAAGACCAAAATTTCCTTAAGAGTACAAAGAAAGTTAGCTTTTGTGTTAAGAATGATATCCACTTCTTGTGCCTTGGATGTTCTTAGTAAGAATGAGTGTATGGATGGGGGGGTTGTCCAAAAAAACCTTGTAGGGTGAAATTTTGGTAGCACCATGATAGTTGGTATTGTACCACGTTTTTGCAAGGGGGGTGTAAGGGGGGTGGGGGAACTACTAAACCCAATGAATAACAATATTTTTATGGTCAACTCTAGGATGCGAGTGACTTCTCCACAGATAAGCGAAACACCCTCCCTCGATCTGAGCAACAGACGTGTGGTGACCACACGGGGACTTCACTTAGTGAACCTCTCACATAGCATGTGCAATCATGGGATATTAAAGAATACCCTTAATTTCTAGAGATATTGACCGAAAATATTTTTGTTGAAACCCCCTCTCAATACTTAAAACCTCCTCTTCACCCCTTTGTATACCTCAATCCTTATAAACCACCCTACCCACCGACACCTTCAACCCTTCATCCCCCCTAATACCTACAATATATTGGCTCATTTTTTGATAATTTTAAAACCCACAGTATGAACTAATGTGATAGGATATTGGTCAACAAGTGAAGCCCCCATGGGTGACCATCATGTTAACCTTGGCAGTGAAGGAATTTTCAAGAACCTTCGTCGTCCTCCAAGCATAAGAGCAGATCATTTTGTCACCTCCATGCCTACAACGTGGGGTGGAAAAGATCTGGTTCAATACTAGCCTTCAAGGCTCTGCATCGTTATTCATTGCTTGTACTATGGTAGGGAGGGAGAATGTTTTGAGCACCACGGTGTTGTATGTTGACAGAAGGGTTTGGTTTTGCTCGGTTATGCGCACTCCTTGTCTTGTTGAGCATATGAAAACTCACACTGCATCCGCCACCCTAGACTGTATCCTACTAATTGTTAACATTCTCCATCTTGATAATCTCTGGAAGAAGAAGAGCAACAAGGTTAGCATGTCATGACAGCATGGAACTCCGAGAACAACCACCTCGATTAGAGGAAAATCTCAACAAGGTTGTATTTTCCAGGTGGAAACAGACTATGAACCGCATATCTCTAACAGGGTTCGCATCCTCATGGAAGCTTGGGAGAGCTGCGTTCTAAATCAAAATCTTGCAAATAGTCAGGATGTTAGCTAGATCAATCACTATTGGCTCATGAAGAACATGATCTACAATTTAATGGAGGATATGCTTACCAATTTGGTTGATTCCAGAGAGACGATTTAGACGGTGAAGACTAGAATCTCAGAGATCGATGCTCAGTTCATGGCAATGGAGAGCTCATTTGCTTGAAAAGGAAACATGGGAATATCAGGCCACAGTGGTCTAAATGGAGGTATCCTATGTAGCACCATGTTTTGCATCCAAATTAATGTCTTATCTTGCTATCATATCAATGCCATGTTTGGCTTCATCATTAGCGCCATGTGTTGCATCCTTTTTAATGCCTAGTTTTGCATATCTCATTTTTTGGTCACTAATTTAGTCATTTATAGTAATTTTATATATGAATTTTGGTCATTTTGTTTGGTCACATATCTCTTCTTTTTTTCCTACTAATTTAGTTGCTTTTAACCGATATTATAATATCATTAGGGCATGGAGGAATCGAACCACCAACCTCCTGCTTGTAAGGCAGGTGCTCTTCCATTGAGCTAGCACCCTTTAAGAATTTGGGAACCTAACTTACAAAATCCTCTATAATGGTAAAAATTATCAATACACAACTTTGAATATCTAATGGTCGACAAAGGATGATAGATTGTATAAGTTCACAATATATGATCAAGCAGGTTATGAAATCCATAAACCTTTTCTAGTAATTTTGAACAAAACTCAAGAAATTGGCTTAATGGGATTGCAAAAATCACTATTCTCTAGCAACTGTAAGTGTACCACTATATGAGACCTATCAACAAAATTATCTTAGTGTGGATGCCAAGGATATAGTACATAAGCATGATCATCCTAGAGCCATGTATAAGTGGGGCAATAAGGAGAATCAAAAGAGGATGATCAACCCAATAGTTGGGGTTTCACATTGATCATATCCACCATGGGGTGAGAAAATTTCCTTCTTCCATCAATCTAATGAGTGTCCACAAGGACACATGGTTAGGATATATTGTGATGCCAATTCATAATGTTAATTTGCTTCCCAGTGTGATGTTACAGTGCTTGCACTGGGAGATCTACATGATCCCCAACAACATTGGATATAAGCATATTCATGGGGCCATAGAGCATAGGACGAGGCTGCCTTTTTATTTTTTTTCTTTGGAAAACCAGGCATGATTTGAAATAGTGTGACAAGGAATAGAATCAGATATACTTAACAAATTACAATCATGGAAGGGCATAGGACTATACAAATTTTCATATTTGAAACGAATAAAAGACAACCATTTCTACAAATTACATTCAAGATATATGTCAAAGAATTATAACATTTATGGTCAGTTAAATATCATGATGCTTAAAACTTAAAAGATAAAATTACCTTCATCAACTGTGACTATACCAATATCTTTTCTTGGTAATATTTCACCACAATTAGAAAACCTTAATTGGAGCAATAGGTCTGCCTCAATTTGTAGTTGATAACCACTAAATTTTCTTGTTACATATATTCCCTCAAAAAATCTTCCAAAGATGACATGCTTGCTGTAGATAATCAAATAAGGGACATTAATGATATGAGAGTAAAGTAAGCATAACAACCCACAACACAAATGCTATTAGTGGAAAGGCATAACACCATGGAGAAAATTGTCTCAATCTTGAATCTTATCTCATCCACTTTGGTTAAAGCTTTTGTGCTCCCTGCTAAGTGCTTCTATTGTTGCTCAGATATCTTCTTATTATGACATGGATATGTGTAGTGGCCCATCTTGTGACACTTAAAGTATTTCATATGACTAAAATATGTCTTCCCATTAAAGAATCAGATTCTTCCATCTTATTCTTTCCAATGAGGGCTAGGTTTTGGATCTCCTACAATCTAGGTGTAATTTTCTATTTCCTTGTCCCAATCTTCGATGCTATCTCATAAACTTTGTCCAAAGCTTCTATGCTCCCTGCAAACTTCTTCTATTGTTTCTTAGCCTTCTTCTTCTTAGTACATGGAGATGTGTAGTGGCCCATCTTGTAATGCTTGAAGCATTTTATATGACTAAAATATTTCTTCTTATGATTTGAAGAATAATATTCTTCCATCTTACTCTTCTAACCCCTCCCAAGTCATCCTTTTTAATGTCATCTCCTCACC
Organism: Pseudotsuga menziesii; assembly: GCA_001517045.1. Lineage (NCBI taxonomy): Eukaryota > Viridiplantae > Streptophyta > Pinopsida > Pinales > Pinaceae > Pseudotsuga > Pseudotsuga menziesii. The sequence goes on from LPNX010570150.1 coordinate 9,400, forward strand.
TATTATATGAGAGCTACATTTTGGATCCCCTCCAATCTAGAAGCAATTGTTTATCACCTTGTCTCCTCTTGGATGAAATAATCCCAAGGCTTGTCAAAGGTGGACATATTATCACAAGCAAAAACACCCGAAGGTACTAAGAACCTGAATATTGATATGGGCACAAACTCCTCTTCCAATCTTTTCCCCTATAGCAAAGAGTTGATATGTAAGCTCAGTGATCTTTATCAATTGGCTAGCCACTGTCTGTGTCATTCACGCAACTATCATTAATTTTGTTCCTAAGGAGAATCTTATGAGAGACATTGACGATCTAATATAGGCAGAACAATGTTGTGTAGATTTACCCATGATGTGAGGGATCAAGTGGTCCTTCATGAAATTCAAAATGATCATCTTTTCCTTCTTCTTGTTAGGCTCAACAGGATATATTGGGGATGGATGGGAACTACAGCGTACTCTCCCTTGACAATACTCCACAACTAAACCTCCTACAAGAAAATCTAAAGCATGCACTCATGAGAAGTGAATCTAGATGCTCCCTCTAACAGGCCACACTCTGAGACCATATATATTCACCATCCTTGCAATGCCTTGAATACAACTCATACAAATAGATCAGCAATATATCAAGAGTTCAAACCTCATTTATTAGCAGTAAACCAACACTCCAATCACTGAAGTTTCTTGGGCATCTTACCCCACAAACCCCTCCCAAGTACAAATGTCTATCTCAAGCAGTCATTCCACTCTCTAGAGATATTTTAGCATAAGACCCACTGAAATCCTCCAATAGTAGAACCCTCTCACAAGCAAGTGCAACAACCCTCTGCATTCACAAATTGGAAGACTTTAGCTGTATATCTCTGATACCACATTAAATTCTCAACAAATGGTAAGCTAGGAATTAAAAACCTATTTATGACCAATCAAAATAACATATAAGGAATGCTAGATCTACAAACACATATGTTTGAAAATAATTCAGTACAGCAGGCTAAATCTATATGAATCAATCACATAACTCTCTTTTGACTGAAATAAACAAATTACAATGCAACTAGCTCAAAACTTCCTATGTCTAACACCACATTGAAGTGCTCTGACTCTATTATATAGGAACAAGGGATGACAAGAACACAATGAAAGTAGACACCTCAAGTGGTGCATATTTTTGGAAGAGATAAAACTGTAAACCTAATCTACTCCAAGGGAAGAGTGCACCCTCATGCATTAGTTCACCCTATTGTCACTGAAGAAAAGTGAATGAAAGCATGCATGCAAGAGAAACTCTCTATCACACACTCACCTCCACATTGAAGATGCTCTGCATGCATGCACCATTTCTTGGGAACTGTACCCTCTATAGATAGAGCATGCATGCACCCTAGTCACCCAATTAATGTCTACAAGACTATCCCTCAATAAACCTCCAGTAGTATCCTGCAAGTCCCATAAAAGATCTTACATCTGTCACATTTCTTAGAGTAGGCCAATTCATAATGGCTTCAATCTTTTTAGGGTCCATAGATATACCCTCCTCTGAGATAATGTGATCCAAATACTGAATTATATCTCTATAGAAGTCACACTTGCTTAGTTTTGCATACAACTGGTGCTCCCTGAGCAATTGCAATGTCCACCTCAAATGCTCTTCATGTTCTTCCTCATTCTTAGAATAAACAAGAATGTTATCAAGGAAAACTAGAACAAACTTGTCCAAATACCTGCTGAAGACACTATTCATAAGGCACATAAATGTATCTGGTGCATTTGTGAGACCAAATGGTACCACTACAAACTCATAATGCCCATACCTTGTCCTAAAGGCTGTCTTATGAATGTCTTCATCCTTGATTCTCACCCGATGATAACCAGAACTCAAGTTAATCTTGGAAAATACCTTTGCTCCTCTCATTTGATCAAAGAGGTCATCAATCCTAGGAAAAGGATATTTATTCTTCATAGTAACCTTGTTCAATTGTCTGTAATCAATACACAACCTGAGTGTACCATATTTCTTCTTTACAAATAGAACTGGTGCCCCCCAAGGAGACACACTCCACCAGATATACTTCTTTTCCAACAACTCTTGGAGTTGTATCTTCGACTCTAGCATCTCCGGTGTACTCATCTTGTAGGGTGTCTCGGAAACTGGTGCTACTCCTAGCATGAGTTCAATAATGAAATCAATGTCCCGCTTTGGAGGAAGTCCTAGAATCTCATCAAGAAACACATCCTTGAATTCATGTAACACCTGATTGTCCTCCATCCTAGGAGTTTCATCCTCTTTTGCCTCCAAAATCTAAGCTACATACAACTAAAAACCTTTCCTACATAACTTATTTAACTACATTGCTGAAACTTTCCTTACTGAAATCACCTTTGGAATACCTTTCACAACTACTAGGTTCCCTTCTTCATTCATGCATTTGAAAGTGTTAATGTAATAGTCAAGCTTCACCCTGTGAGCTTCTAACCAATCCGTTCCAATGAGAACATCATAGGAACTAAGTGGTAGAACATTTAGATCTACATAAGTGACCAATCCATTCATGACTAATGGACATTTCTCTACCACTTCATTGACTTTTCTCTTAGTCCCAGTGGCTAGTTGAACTAACCAAGACTTCCTATGCTTTACTTTCTTAAAAGCACAAATCTCCACTACTCTAGGAGTAATGTAACTGTGAGTAGAACCAGGGTCAATCAAAATAGAAATATATTGCTCAACAATATTACCTGCTACTTCAACCATAGTTGACTAGTGATCTGCGTGGGGGTCGTCCAGTGCTGCATAAATCCTAGGGACTTCCCTTGCTACTTGACCCACTGTTTCTGCTTCTTGAATGTTATAAGCCAGTGTTTCACTCTCATTCTTGAGTGGACAAGTTATGCACATGTAGGGTCCTCCACATCTCCAACATTGAAGTGGTCCTCTATTATGTTGTGGATCCTTAGGCTTTTCTCCTGTCACTCCAACTGGATTACTCACAGCTTGGGACGGCTACTTATGCTAATTCCTAAAGTTGGAAGGTTTGAAACCTTTCTTTCTTTGGTCAAACTTCTCATTCTCCTTGTCCTTCCATGCCTTATGCTAATCAGGTTTACCTTTTCTTTTCTCATAGCAATACTTAGCCTTCCTTATTGCTTTTTTAAGAGTTCTAGGTTCATAAAACTCAATTCTATCTTTGTAAGACTGAGGTAATCCAGACAGAAAATGCTGGACCTTCACTTTTTCATCTCTGATGTACTGGACGTACCTCAACAACTCCAAAAACTTATTTGCATACTCTTCCATGGTCTACTATCCCAATCTCAGCTCATGGAACTCCTTAATCTTGTCATCATAATACCTGTCAGAGAGGTATTTCTACTGGAAATACTTCTTGAACTGTTTCCACTTAAGTCTCCTTTCACTGATCATCTTTACTTGCTTGAAGGTTTCCCACCAAATGGATTCCCTTCCATTCAGATTGAATATGGCAAATCTTTCCTTCATGTTTCCTTAATAATCATGCACTTGAAAGTACTTATTTACCCCAAGAAGCCAAGCTTCAGCCTCTTGTCCATTGTTTACCTCACCATCAAATGTAGGAGCTTTAGCTTTCTTAAATTAATCTCGAGAGAAATCCCTATGGTGTCTCTTTCTTTTTCTTTTGTGAGAAGAAGAACTTGAATCCCCACTAGATTCTTCAGAGTCAAATGATCCACTAGAAGTCCTTCGCCTTCTCCTAGTATTGCTCTTACTACCTTCTGGTCTTGTTGTACCTCGTGCAGAGTCTATATTTCTTTGCAAGTCTATCAAACTCTGCAACATAGCAGCATTCAACTAATGCTGCTGTTCTTGGGCTTTGATCAAGCTTCTCATGGTGGCTGCAACATCTGATGGTGTCTCTTGGAATCTCCTTCCATTAGACTCTATGTCATCATTTCCATTACAGACATTTTCTCCCATGGAATCTCGTGCACACTCATAGGAATCCCAAGCATCATATCCATCATGGGTTCTCATAACTGAACCGCAACTTACTTACCAAACTGCACTACCTGGAATACTACTCTTGAAGGTGATTACAATTTTGCAAATGTGTTAGTAACACAACTGTTAGATGCATAATATTGATATAAATCAAAATTACTTACCTTCTCTTGGAATAATCATAAAATAACAAATTTTCCCAAACACAAGATTTTCTTCATCAAAGAACATCTGTCTGAAGGGGACAATGGGGGTCAAGGGGGCCTTCCCCCTTGTGGCTTCCCTATGCCACTACAGGGCAGGTTGAGGGCAGCACGCTCATTTTTTTTTTTGTAAATCTATTATTTTTGTGCAATCTGGTGCATAATATCGCTGCCACTTTCTCCTTTTCAGCCCTGAAAATCCACTGAAAACCTCCTAAAAATCCCACTGAAAAATATCCAAAATTTGCTAAGAAATCCCACTGAAAAACTCAAAATTACCTTGTACAGGATCAGGTCTCATCCAAACTAACATTCCAATGTTTCGGTGGTCAGCACAACTAACTTTCTCTGCTGTTCACCGACGATCTGTTCACCTAATTTTCTCTGGTTTTTCAGATCCGTAGTCATCTAGGCTTCTGATCTTTATCGGCGATGCCAGGATATTAGCGATCGGATCCACTAACCACTACCGCGTCGGCGATTTGATCCTCTACTCATCGGGCAGCTAGTTCCATGGGCAGCCACAACGGTATGCACACGAACTCTCTATGTTTTCTGTGAATGTAACCCTATCGGCGGATCGGGGCAATTGATCACTATGTTTCGGCAACTCAAAACTGAACGGGTCTGCTGTGTCGACGACTTCAACAACTAAGGTTTTCCAATGGTGGCATATTAGAAATCAGAAGTACTAATTATTCTTGCATCGGTGGTCAGATGCATTGTGCATCGGATGGATAGTCTCTTAGGCGGCCTCAACAGTAGGCACATGAACAACTAACTTCCACCAATCCAAACAACTATCCGTCATCGATCACAGATGGCCTTTTTTTTACGGTCCTTCAACTAAAAAGGGTCGACGTTTTGGCGGTCTTCAACTGCTCCAGTTTCCACTAACTTTCATCGATGGATGACATTCACTCAGAGAAAATTCGCAAGTTCTTCCTCCTTTGGGTGATCTTTCATCTAGCTCTCCACTATATCGGAGGATATTCCCACTTAGCCTTTCGATGGGCTGATGGTTTAGGCACTTAGACAAATTTTTCAACAAAATTTTCAAGAAATTTTCTATCATCAATTTCTGATCTCTACTAGGTAGAAGGAAATCCTGCCTCTATCAATGCATATTTGTGGTACATTCATGCCCATGCTACAACATGAGCTCTGATACCACAATGTAGCGTCCTTGACCCTCAGACCAACGAAGAGGACGCTACCATAACATTAAAAATCTAGGCTAAAAGGACCATGAACATGAACATACCTAAAAAACTGAAACAAAATGCTTATAACTAGAACATGCATACATGATTATTTATCATACAGCAGAAGCAAACATACGTTCATACAAGAATTCAACATGTTCATCATAATCATTAATAGTAAGTATAAATATAGAGACGAAATGGTCAATATTACTTATCTCATAAAGAAATCGTCCCGTAACCAGCTACGTCGCTGCAACGTTCCACCCAACCACAAACTAGCATGCTCCTAAATCTCTCAGCAATGCTGTCACCCCCGATATGGGCATTATTCCCCAAGGAATAAGGAACAAGCAAGCTTACACATAGCCAAGGATACACAAAACACAGCCAAGCCAACGCAGTTGGGTTTATCAGGCCATCAACAAGACAGCCAAGCCAACATGATCAAGTTTATCAGGCCATCAAGGATCTGAGAAAGGCTAAATGATAAGCTGCTGAGCCCATTACAAATCTAGGAACACCTACACCAGAACTATCCTGACTTCTAAGACACCCACACACACCGAACACAAGGAATAAGTCCCTTCTCTGCTACATAGTCCCTCAAGCCCTGACTTCCCTTCCAGTGCTATTCAGGGGTTGTGGAGAAGAAAGCTAGACCTCTAGCTCTATGTGTGTGGTTTCCAACCACACCAGGTTTATCAAGCAAACCAAGCCCCCATCCTTTCTCCCAACATAGTCTGAAGACCAACCATTACACGCATGCAATCAATCAATAGTTACAGCTTAGACAGGGAAAATGACTCCCGATTCGTTCTTGGCCCTATCATGGCCAAAATGACTCCCAAGCAACCTACAGCAGCCCCCAAAATGTAACAACAAACACAGCCAACAAACATGGGGAAAAAAATGGCCCATTTTGAACAATGAAGTCACCGAGGAAACTTACACAATCCGAAGATGGAAAGAAAAGCCAGGTTCTCATCTGGGTAGAGGATAACATATACACAGGCCACAATCGGCAAGGAAAACATACACACAGCTGAAAAATGTGAATGGCCCTTCACAGGGAAATCATGGATGAAAGAACACGACTCCTAGCTCGCTGCATGAGTCAAAACCAAGAAAAACCTTGTGCGTGAGAATGAGCAAGACAATGGAGTTTTGCGGTTGTCTCCCTGCGTGAGGAAAAACGATAGCGAATCCCAATCGACGCATGAGGATGAGAAAGAATGGAGTGAATCCCCCCCATTTTCCTTCCTACATGAAGATAGAAAGTTTGCTGGTGGAGTGGGCATGTGGGCAAGGACTGACAGTCCTGCCACCCACCAGTTCCTAGCAATAACTGCCCTCAACTAACATCAGCAGTTTTGAATGGCTGGTTGACACATGGCTTATTTTCCATTGGTTCAAGTTTTAATAATTCCCCCCCTTATCCTTGGGATAATCATGCCCTTTTTAAATATGGTTGCATTGACATAGCTGGTTGGGTTCATTTAATTAAAGATTCATATTTACATGATGAAAAAACTTAATATATGTCGTGTACCATGATAGACCATCGACAACGATTCTATTCGCTGAAACATAACACAACTAAATCGATGGTGGGGCTTTTTCCTTTAGCTCCACACCACGATTCATTACAATATATACATCATTTACATTTAATGCAACGGGGTCAAAACCGGGGTGTTACATTCTATAACATTGAGTTGAGTTCTTCAAGCTTCCTTAAGAAAGAGATATTTGTCACGATACTTTGCCAATAACAACAAGAGTGCTTGGAGGGGGTTATTTTTCTAAAATGGCTGAGCTGTGTGGGTCTTCCAAAGACAAACTGAATATTCCTTGTGTGCATCTTAGTGTACTGCTAAATTTACATATTTATTAGTAGCCTTGATGACTTAGTATTAGTATGTCTATTTCTGCCCCTTTTAAGACTGTTCTTCCTTATGTTTGGTGTTTTTTGGCTAAATAACAACTGAAGTATTATGATAGGAGAAACATACCAACTATATTCTCATGCATAAATATGTATTTTCCAACATTAATATGCAGCCAAGATATTGCACCAGATTTGACCATTTTAACTGACTATGTGAGATTTGCATTTTAACAAACATTTACACACTATTGTTGTAAGTGACTGTCACTTATCATGTTTTGGGAGAAAGACACCATTATCTGATATTTTACATTAACAACTCATTCATGACATCAAATGTGTTAAGCAAAATCAAATTTGAACATATCAAATATGAGAGAGTTCACATGCCTGGGAATAAAGCGATGAAACGACTAACTAAATAACTTGTTGTTCCCATAAATGATCCTACAGATATATTATCTCCACCAGAATTACTTTGTCATAATGTGATGAATTAAAGTATTGTATATGGCCTTCAAAATGTATGACTGTCAACGCATGAGACACCCTTCACAGGGTAATGCTGCTACAGGTTCAGTTCGCTTAATAGTGACAATCTCTTATGTTACATGACTTGGAGGTATTACCCATCAAAAATAATTCTTAAAGACTCCAATATTGCAAACAATCATCTAGATCATATTGCAAGGAACGATATATCCTTGGTTGGCTGACTTACTATCAGATCAAGCAAGTCAATAATTCTCTGGTTGGCATCTCAGTAAGGCTGTTCGGGTATGACCAATCAATTGGAGGTTTTAACTTGCCCTGGGGTTTTGCCTAAGCGGATTATGGTAAGTAAGGAAAACTTGGTAAAGCAAGGAGAAATAGGATCCGATGCCTTTGAAAGGGAATAAATATAGGTGTAATTGAGGGAAATAACTATAGGGGGCTGAAAGGTCAATTTGAAATGTGTCTGTACACCCTTCTTAAGATAGTTAGTTGAACAAAGTATCGTTTCAATTACTGCACTTTACCGGAATAAAGTCTTGGTCTCGTTGGAAGTGTACACTAGTTCGAACCAACCCATCCTGTATTAGTTGGGGAGTTGCTCGGTAAATTGGATAAATGCATCGCTTTGGTTCAAACACTAATTTATGATATATGGTTTGATTTCTCCTGCAGCAACCAGGTTTTGCAATTCTAGGATTAAGAAGAAAATATAGGCACATATTGGGCAATCCAAAAAGATTCCAATAGCCATTGCAATTGGCGCAATGGAAATGAAACCTTATGAAAAACTATAAACATTCACACAAACCCTTGGATGACAATCAGGGTGATTAAAATAGGGCACAAGAAGTATATAATTTAATTTGGAAAATGCAAATAACAGCAACAACATACATTGCATACATTAAATAAGGGAAAACAAATGGGGATGAAAAATAGACTGGTGTACCTTAGAGAGCCATGCCGGATATCCCTTGACCTTGGCAATCACAAGATCTCATTACAACATCTCCAATCTCTCCAAGCTGAAGCCCGTCTTTACCAGGTAAATATATATCTGTTTCCTTCTGGGTTATATATGGTATTTAATTATTTGATGTTATTATTTAGTACTTTTCATTCTTTAGCTCTAGTAATTTTAATTTTTTCTCCTTTTACAGTAATATCCAACTTTATGAAATTCTGTGTTATTTTCGTTATATCTGTCTTTCTCTATCTGTTGTATCTTGTAGGTATATTGTTTTACTGTAAGATCCAGTTTTTGAAAACTTTCACGGTCATATTGTATTCATTAGTTTTTACAAACGAAATATATTTATTCAGCAATATATATATATATATATATATATATATATATATATTCTTAGTAATTAATGAAAATATGAAAATATGAGAAG
>LPNX010570165.1:0-58069 GCA_001517045.1 Pseudotsuga menziesii
GGAAAACCTCACCATTCACGAGATCCTCCCCTCAGACCTGGATCCTGAGACATCCCAACTCCCCATTGTCGAGATCCACCCCCCAGAATCTTCTGCTTCAGAAAAGTTCGAGAACATTTATATGTTTTCTTCCATCACCACCCCCTCGGCAATCGATCTGACAACCCAAACATTTTACAGTGATGAAGAAATTCTTGAGGCTCTCATTGCCCCAGATTATCCCTGGGATGACATGCATCACCGTTCATACTTTCTCCCAGATGAACCCCCTTCTACCACTGCTCCCCAATTCGTAGTAGAATCCAAAGACTTCCTTCCCCCGAAGGTCGACTGGTTCAAGGACCCAATTCCTGCTCCTGACGCCTTCGAAGAGGGTAACATGGCCAATATCTCACCTGTTATCCAAATCGATCTCGCTGCCCCTGGGGGCACCCCCGAACTCATCGCTTTAGGAGAATATTGCACTAAGTAGGAGGTTGACGAGTACAAAACACTCTTCAAAGAATTCCGTGATGTCTTTTCCTGGTCCTATACCGAAATGCCTGGCCTTGACCCTGCCATTATAGAACACCACATCGACACATGGCCTGACATAACCCCCGTTCGTCAGAAACAACGTCCCATACACCCCTCCAAACTCCCAGCTGTCAAAGCAGAGATCGAGAAACTTCGCACAGCAGGATTCATTTATCCTATTGCTTATACCACATGGGTCTCCAACCCTGTTCCTGTCAACAAGAAACAAGGCACCCTTAGAGTATGCACTGACTTCCGCGATCTAAACCGCGCCTGTCCCAAAGACAATTTCCCTACGCCATTCATTGACCAGCTCATCGATGCGTGTGCGGGGCATGAAGTCCTCTCCTTCATGGATGGTTTTTCCGGATATAATCAGATACAAATCCGTAAGGAAGACCAATACAAGACCGCTTTTACCACCCCATGGGGCACTTTTGCCTATAGTGTTATGCCTTTCGGTCTCAAAAATGCTGGCGCAACCTTTCAGCAGGCCATGACCTATTGCTTTCATGATTTGGTCCACATCCTGCTCGTATACCTCGATGACCTTACAGCTCGTTCCCGAAAATGATCAGACCACCTAAACGACCTTCGGCAATTTTTCCTGCGTTGTCGGAAATATCAAATCCGCTTGAACCCACACAAGTGTGTTTTTTGCGTTCCGGTGGGCCGATTGTTGGGTTTCATCGTCTCCCACAAAGGAATTACTGCTGATCCACTGAAATTCCAAGCCATCTTAGACCTTCCCTCTCCCCGAACACTCAAGCAGCTCCAAAGTCTGCAAGGGCGATCTAATTTCCTTCGACGCTTCATTCCCGATTATGCCACAACCGTTCATGGTTTCTTGCGCCTACTCCGTACCCAAGTACCCTTTGTCTGGGACGAGCAAGCAGAAGCTGCATTTAATGCCCTCAAGAAATATCTAACACAATCCCCCTTGATTTCCCCTCCGGATTTCTCTCAAGATTTCATCCTCTACATTTCAGCATCCGAATATGCTGTGTCAGGAGTCTTGGTCCAAGAAGACGCCTCACGACAAGAACATGTCATTTACTACGTTAGCCAGACCTTATCCGGCCCACCCCTACGTTATCCACATGAGGAGAGACTCGCCCTAGCAGTGGTATTTTCCGTCCAAAGGTTGCGACACTATATCTTACTTAGTCATACCACAGTTGTCGCTGACTCTAACCCCATGGTCTATCTCTTAAACCGGCGGCTCCTGCAAGGTCGCGTGGCCAAATGGGTCATTATCCTCCAAGAATATGACCTTACTTTCCGAACACCCAAGAGCACCAAATCCCTTGCGCTTGCCCAGCTCATGACGGATCTCCCTTCCTTTATCCCAGCCCCACCTATCTCCGAAGAGTTACCCGATAATTACTTGTTTACCATCTCGTCCGATGACCCGTGGTACGGCGACATCTTGTTATACCTGCGCATGCAGAAGTTTCAACCCACAGTCACTCGAAACGAACGTCGTCGTATCCGTCACCATGCCTCTCGCTACCTCCTCATTGGAGATGTCCTTTACCGGCGAGGAGTCGATACAGTTCTTCGTCGTTGCCTTACACATGCGGAAGCTGAACAAGTCCTTAATGATTGTCATAGCGGTGCCTGCGGCGGCCATTTCTCAGGGATGGCCACTGCCCAAAAGGTCGTCCGCGCCGGATATTTCTGGCCCACACTCTTCACCGACTGCATCAATGCGGTCAAGCATTGCCATAATTGCCAACTCTTTGCCCCCAAAGCTCGGACGCCACCTGCTCCGTTACACCCAGTAGTCACTGTTGGTCCCTTTTGTAAGTGGGCCATTGACTTCATGGAGTGTAGACCCACATCAACAAACGGCCATAAGTACATCATTGTCGCCATCGACTATTTCACCAAATGGGCGGAAGCCATGCCCACCTTCAATTATAAAGCTGACACAGCTGCCCGTTTCTTCTTCAACCATGTTATCACTAGATTCGGCGTCCCTAAGCAATTGGTATCTGACCATGGATCACATTTTGAAGATTGTGTGTGGCGCGAGTTATCCACCCTCCTCAAGTTTGAACACCAATTTTCCTCGGCTTATTACCCCCAAGGGAACGGCCAAGTAGAAGCAGTTAACAAAATCCTGAAAACCATACTCCAATGCACAGTTGATCAGCATAAATCCAATTGGCACCATATGCTATTTCCTGCTTTATGGGCTTACCGTACATCCACCAAGACCGCCACTAGTTTTACTCCATTTCATTTAGTTCACGGTGTAGAGTCTGTTCTCCCCATTGAGTGTCAGATACCTGCCTTACACATCGCCGTTGAGCTTCTCCCGGATACCTCCCCCCTTGAACAACGTCTGCTATCCCTCGAACAAGCTGATGAAGATCGTCGCGCCACTCTCCAGAATATCAAAGCTGCCAAAACACGTTCCAAAGCCCATTATGACAAACATGTTCACCCTTGAACCTTCCATGAAGGGGACCTCGTCCTCGCCTATGACCAAGCCCACGACAAAACAGGCAAAGGGAAATTCGAGTCCATGTGGCAAGGCCCTTACATTGTGCAAACTTGCCTCGGCAAGGGGGCATACATTTTAGCAGACTTTGAAGGGCGACCCTTCTCCAACCCCCGGAATGGGTTGTATCTGAAACGTTTCTACCCATAACCGAAACCGTGACCTCATTGGTCCGCATTTGTACAGTTTGCTTTCTTTTTGTTTTTCACCATTTTTGACCACAATCTCACATTTATCGCATTTTTGCATGCCCACAGATGGATCCTCTTCCACCGTGTTACATTGGCTTCGCTGATGGTGCCAGCCGCTGGTCTCCCAACCTAGCTTCCGCAGCATGGGTTTTATACTCCCCTTCCAATGAACGCATCCACCTTGACGGAACATGTATCGGCGCTGCTACCAATAACCAGGCGGAGTATGATGCTGTGACCGGTCTCCTAACTGCTGCCCTCCAGATGGGCATACGTCACCTTCATGTGTTCTTGGACTCCCAGCTACTTGTCTCCCAGCTCAACAACTGCTACCAGGTGCGTGATCCCTGCCTATTTCGCAAATTCCTGCGTACAAAACAACTTAGCCGACAGTTTGAATCCATTACATTCACACATGTCCCAAGAGCTTACAATAGTGTCGTAGACCAAATGGCGAACAATATCCTAGACTGGCATATCAATCACACTATGTAACATTTCCATCATGTATCATTCCCCCATAGCATATCATCCAAATATACAAAAAACCAAAAAGACTGCATTACATCAACATTTTGCGTACATAAAACATAAAACCATAAAAAGACATTTGCATCAATAGGGGCATCCATGTGCCTAGTCATATATACATCGCATCATTTCATATACAAACAAAAATAGGGGCATCCACGTGCCCAGCAGCCTAGACTACTTGCATCCACGTGCAGTATCAACATAAAACACAACAAGCGCATCCACGTGTGACAAATGAGACAATATCACCACAAAATGTGCATCCACGTGCATATATATATCCATCATACAAAAAATACATGTCCAGAACTATACATGTTCTGAGTACCCCAGTACTCAGCTATACAAAAATATGCCTGTCCATCCATCTAGCCTCATACACTACAAGCCGTCGCTACAAAAACCCGGGAGAGACCCCTGCTTTCCCTAAGGGGGGTCATATCCTGCCTCACTCTCCGTGTCAGCATCCTCTGACTCCTCTGACGAGTCCCTATCTCGCCTAAGCCTCGGTGCCCGTGCTCGTGCCCTCTCCGCTAAGAGAGCCACCCGGAATGCTATCCTTCTGAAATCCCGAGGCGCCTTCCTACAATCCCGACGCACGTCTTGCGGAAGGTCCTCCCACCCCGCATCACTCACTCCAGTCAATAGCCGCTCCAGCAGCATCCGTACAGACTCTAGAGCCCCATCCGCGTCTCGTCGATGCACCGGACCCCGCCCGGGCAAAGCCGGAACTGCTACTATCCCTCGCCGTGCCACATGCCCTGGCGGCGGCTGCGGGTCCACATCTGCAAATCAACCACATGTCAGTCAATCTACATCAAACATATATCATACATAACATAAACAACTAGACAAGAACAATCAAAATGACACGTACCATCTGGACCCCATATCTGTCCTGCTGGACGGGGCGCATCTGGATCCCCTCTGTAATCCATGTCCCTGTACGGAAAGTCCTCCAGCGTCAGTGGTAGCTGGAGCCACTGCATGTACAACTCATCAGTGAAATAACGGCCAACATCACCACCACCACGGCGGCGCATCATCTCCCCCCATCGAATCATACGAGGCTCCCTCACGCCTCCTGCCCTAACCGGCACCCGCGGCCGCAGTGTGGGAACCCTCTCCATAAAGAAGGCGCACAAGAACGACCCAAAGCAGAACCCCTTTCCAGCTTCCTTCGCTGCGGTCAGCTGTCACTGAACGCAGGTCAGGAACATCTGACCCCATGCAAAATAAGTCCCCCCCAGTGTACGCTCCACCAGCTGCATCTGCCCCTCGGACACCTTCTCAGGTGCCTGAGAACCCAAGATCCACACTATGCATGTGGCCGTCGCTCGAACCACTGGCTCCTATAAGTCGCCAACTCGGAGTGCATTCCAATGCACCCGCGCCTCTCCCCCACAGAACCGCACTGCCATATCAACAATATCAAGATCCGCGGACCCCCGCGGATGGGTATCTGCCACCCTCCCTAGGCAGGGCAACCCCGTCAGAAAATAGACATCAGTAAGGGTGAGGTCCACCCTCTCCCCCTGTACTCGGAACGCCAGTGAATCCGGCTCCCAGAAACTCACTAAGCGGTTCAGCAGCAACCCTGCTGACCGAATCATCGGAATCTCAGCAAACTTCAGTAGGCCGAATATCCCAAGCATCGAACGCACACGACGGTCCTCTCGGATAATATCCACCAGCTCCTCTGGCATCTCTCGCTCTCTCCATACAGTCCGTGGCATCCTGTCAGTCACACAACAAAGCCTCATTAGATTCTTGTTCAAAATCGACATTCTCACCCTTCCCAAACAACTCCAAACACAAAGACAGTCGCGGTCCAGATCGCCGCTGTCCAGCTGACAGTCGCGGCCCAGACCGCAGCTGTCAAGTCGACAGTCGTGGTCCCGACCACGGTTGTCAAAGCCCACAGTCACGGTCCAGACCGCGGCTGTGAAGCCGACAGTCGTGGCCCAGACCGCGGCTGTCCAAGCCGACAGTCGCGGCCCAGACCGCGGCTGTCACAGTCGACAGTCGCGGTCCAGACCGCGGCTGTCCAAGCCAACAGTCGCGGTCCACACCGCGGATGTCAACCCAATAGTCGCGGTCCAAACCGCGATATCAAGCCAGACAGTCGCGGTCCAGACCGCAGCCGTCAAAACCCGACAGTCGCGGTCCAGACCGCGGCTGTCGAGCCAGATAGTCGCGGTCCAAACCGCGGCTGCCACGACCGACAGCCGCGGTCCACCCTTGTGGACCGTACAAACGCCCCCCCGGGACCCACAACCCTCCCCCCAGCCCAAAAAGAAAACAGGTATAAGTTCAAAGGAATACCTGGCTCTCCCGAATCTCGAAACAGCCGGTCAGATCGTCCAGAAATCCCACGTAAGCTCTGGTACACAACGATCGTCTGCAAAATGGGAATAGTACAAATGACATGTCATATTGGGCCCACTTCCTATTTATAGCCCATTGACCCTTTCCTTGTTTGGCCATTTCAAACCCATACGGAGTCCGTTTTCCGAACCGTTTCCACCATTGGAACTAGCACGACGAGACCTTCCTAATGGTCACTTCATTGCATCATTTTTTCGAAATTATTTTTTGACCATTTTTTCGACCCCAATAGCCGTCTCGGTTTGCGTGCCACTTTGACCACCCTCCGTTTTTAGCATTTTTTATATCGCCGGATTCATTTTTCCGTGCTCGTGATGATGCTTGAGATCGTTTCTCGCTCTCACTTGGTACAATTACAACAGTGCGTCCCTACACCTTGCCGCATCAATTTGCGCGCCACATCGGTCGTCATCAGATTATTTCACACTTTTCACATGAGCCATTCACTCCTGCCATACTGCAAAGGTCTCGTTATTTTGCCACCATCCATCCACCCGGCAAGGAGATCCACCAGTGTTCCCCCCCACCCTCAGCTTTGATCATTTTAACTATCCCCCAATTGAACACTTCCTCCTTGCCTGACCATTCCCAATACAGAGTCTTCGTATTTGCTTTCAGACTCCTTAAAATTGAAAGCAACCACGAGCATGAACTGTCATGGGCTCGCAAAATCCACATGACAGTGCCATTTCATTACATCAGAGTCTTCTTATTTGCTTTCAGACTCCTTAAAATTGAAAGCAACCACGAGCATGAACTGTCATGGGCTCGCAAAATCCACATGACAGTGCCACTTCATTACATTAGAGTCTTCTTATTTGTTTTCAGACTCCTTAAAATTGAAAGCAACCATGAGCATGAACTGTCATGGGCTCGCAAAATCCACATGACAGTACCATTCCCAATACAGAGTCTTCTTATTTGCTTTCAGACTCCTTAAAATTGAAAGCAACCACGAGCATGTACTGTCCTGGGCTCGTAAAATCCACATGACAGTACCATTCCAACTACAGAGTCTTCTTATTTGTTTTCAGACTCCTTAAATATGAAAGCAACCACGAGCATGTACTGTCCTGGGCTCGTAAAATCCACATGACAATATCATTCCATCACTTCAGAGTCTTCTTATTTGCTTTCAGACTCCTTCAAATTGAAAGCAACCACGAGCATGAACTGTCATGGGCTCGTAAAATCCACATGACAGTACCATTTTATATCCCCACTTCTTCTAGTTCACCACCCCATGACGAAGTCCCCCCGCGCCTCTTGGCGCTATGATCAATCCACTCGGCAGCACCTCCAATCGGGTCGCCTTTGTTCAGAGTATTCTGCAGTCTCCTACCATGTTACCACCGCTTGAGTCTCCCTCAGCCCAGTGAACTGCCCAGATCCCTTACAGCTATGATCCCTTTACCACCAAACAGTTTCATGTGCTGCCTGATCATCCCCGCCCTCATACTCTGAACAAAGGAAGTTTGATTCCACCCACTCTACTTGCCCAGTTAGTCCCACCAGTTTATCACTCTTACCATCAGTTCTATCACAGTTCGGTTTTGCACCTCGCGCTCCTGTCAAGGAAACATCATTGCCTTGATAGTTGCAGGTCTCCCTCTGTCGACGACAACTCCTCTATTCCAGAGGATAGACCTAGAGGCTCCTGCGCCTTGGACCCATCACCATCTGTGGTGAGTGCCTACGGACCATTTTGAAAGGAATCATCATTGCCTCTCCCAATGGTTGTTTCTCACATGCTCGACTTCAGTACCTTATTCGCATCGTTGAGAATCGCGCAGGATATATATCCTTTCCATTTTGTGTCGAAGACCCCGGATTTCCCCCGACTTTAGCACATTGGTGAGTCACTTCGGAACACCCAGTTATATGTTCCCGTGGATGTCCGGGCTGTGTTGGCGATTGTATTCGGAAGCCATCCCATTCTATGCTTCCTTGAGTACCCAGTTCAGTTCCAGTTTCATGTAGCATTGTGAGCATGACCCTGGTCACTCTGATCCAGCAGCTCACCAGTTCCTTTGGTACCACATTCAGTAGCACTGCTGTCATCCCAGTACTTCAGTTGTTCCGCTCAGACATAGTCAGCTCAGTAGTCTGTTCCAGATTTATGTCCCCTCTGGACACTTATGATATATACAACAATTCCTATGTATCCTACAGGTCCCTCTTTTCGGGGCTCACAGTTATTTTCATGTATCTTGATACGAGCATGGGTATGCCCGCCTCGTCTATCTATTGAGATCTTTCCTCATCCAGTCTTTGAGGACCATTTATATTGTTATGTTATAGTCTGCTACGAGCATGGGAATGCCCGCCTCGTCCATATTATCAGATGATCCCTCATCCATTATTGAGGTTATGTACTTTTCAGTCCTTGCAGGTGGTTCGAGATCGGTGTCCCGGACTTCAGTTGCTCTCTTCTTTTCCCCTCATCCCAAGCAAACCATATATAACTTATGATGTCCATCGGCCATACGATGAGCTCCTGCCCTCGCACATCAGGGGGCAATCTGTTAACACCCAAAAATAGTTAACTACCTCATCTGCCCCATTTCATGGCTCATTTGTCCATTTGCCTACCATATTTCACTGAAAATCCCATTAAAAATCCTCCAAAAGGCCTAAAATGCCTCCAAAAGGCCATAAAACCATTTAAAAAGCCTCCAAAAGGCCTAAAATGCCTCCAAAAGGCCAAAAAACCCCTTTTTTCCTCCAAAAATAACCAAAATTCCTCTAAAAATAGCAAAAATCCCCAAAAGGGAAGAAAATGAATAAAAATAATGAGGAAAAAGGAGGAAAACCCTAAAACAACAAAAACCCTAAACAAGCTGCCCTAAACCACATGGTTTCCAAAAACCATGGGCAAGCATTCCACCACTAAAAAACTATAAATAAGTGATGGAGACCCCTCATTTCAACATCCACAGTCAAAAGCATCCTGCCTCTGCCGAAATTATTCTCGAAACCCTAGCTTACCATCAAGCTACTTTCACCATTGAGAACCCTTTTGGCCCATTTCCACCACCGGAAAAGGAAAAGAAACAGCTTGGAGCTCGAAGCCACCGACATCGGACCAGCGCAACGGACTCCACCAACCTCCTCATCGGAGGTAATATCAATACAAACACCATTATACATTTCTTTACTGTTTTTGCTGCATTTCTTTACTGTTATTTACTGTTATTTACTTTCCACTGCTTTAGCTTAATCTTTATTTCAGTTTATTTTTCTTTACATTATTGAACTGCTACTAAGGATTCCAGATTCCTTAGTAGGTGCTCATCAGCACAAGCTAGGGTGAAAACCCTAGCTATAGTTCCCATGAGGTTTTCCCCATTTCCTTGTTTGTCCTTTAACCACTTCTTTTGATAGTTTATTTTACAATTTCCTAGCTTAGGAGGTCATCATCACTTCACTAGTGCATGGGGGACGCACTTGGGGGACATCTACCACTTACTACTCCTGATTGCATAAGTTTAGATGCCCTAGGGATAAATCCCTAAAATTTAGGAGCCCACTCTAAGTTTCGTCAACAGAGTTTGGCAATTGACCCTAATCAGTGTGCAGTTATGATCCTATTCCGATAAGCTAGATCACTCTCAGTCTCTCTAGCACCATTTTTCATGATTTAATGGAGGTAGGGCGAATTTACTCACCTACCCTCTTTAGTTATTTGGCTGTGAACTATTTTAGTGATCCAGAGTTGCACTAGTTAGCTCTACTGGTGATTTTTCCCATAACGAGTTAGCTTTGGAGTCGGTCTGAGTTTGTAGATTTGAATCCTATATTAGGATTTCAAATTCTCCTATATGTATAACCAATATATTACATATTATTTACTGAATATGTGGATTAATACTGATTAATGGAAATATATCATTTATTCCAATATTGGTCTCATGAGTGTTCTATTTCCATGGATTATCGATCTAAGTTTATCAATTGTGCGCTCCCTCTTCTACAATTATCCACTTGGAATTTTGCAGGCCTGATGATCCTTTGCTTCGTTGATTTTAACAAGCTATGGAATTAAAGGATTGTTTTTCATAATATATTACCTTCTCTCATATTTATTGAATGTACAACTGGAATGTTGATCAACTTTTAAAAAGGGTTGTAGGAATTATGGATGGAATCCTTCGCTTTGAGGAGCTCATCGATGGTGAGGTGGTGAATGTTGGGGTAGTTTATGTCTTTTAAGTTATTTTAAGTCTCTTTCTTTCCTTTCCTGTAACCTTTGATGGATATATATCTTGATGTATGGAAGTCTAGCAAGTATCGTTATGGTGTCAAGAAAACTGTTTTGTACTTTAGACATGAAATTATGCTAAAATGGAGAGATAGATCCATATGATTTCCATATCTTTTGAGAAGCAACCTATGTAACTTTGAGTCTCATTGTTAAATAACAAGTTACAATTTTTTTCTTCTTATTTTTTTAAAGAAGTGCATAACCACTTACAAGAATAATTGATCACAAGCTGTTTTATACATATATTTAATAATTTAATTTTTTAGTTTTTTAAATAACATTTGCATTGTTATTCTCAAATTAAATCCCAATCCAAAATATCTTACAAATTTATAATTTTATTTAAGTTTAAAAGTGTCCCCTCCTTTATATAAATAATGATGGGTCATTTTGTACCTTTAATTTAAAAAATTTGTTTTAAATTTAGATGATAGTGATAGTGTTGATGATGGTAGCAAATTGCTTTATAATTTTATTTCTATTTTTGAAAAAAATGATAAGGAGTTTTTTTTTTTTAGATATTCATGGTTTTGATGAGTTTAGAAAGGTTGATATCATTACGATATGAATATGGTGGTAGTGGTTTGCTTTGGGATTTGAATTTTATGTTTGAAATGATTAAATAGAAGCTTTCATAGTTCTGCATGGTTTTAAACCGACAACCTTACACAAGGTGTTCCTTAATAGTACACTCATTCACCATTTGTTCTATGCCCCGTGGGAAAATGAGCTAACATGTTAGTAATGTTGATACGTTACAAATATTTTGAAATTGAGATATAATACGAGCATATATATAGGAAATTCTAAAAGAAATCATTTTCCATCCTCCACATTTTTAATACCACAAAGATTGCAAATAATTTCATTCCATAGTGTTTTAGGGGTTAACCAACACCCTGTTTCACTATGGAGCTTGTATGATTTTGTTCATATTTAAGCAATGTTGAGTTTCTTCTTTAAGATGACTATAATAAAAATATAATTTTGATCTTCTAGATTAAGGAACTAATGTCCTCTTTTTAATATCTTCATTTTCTCTTATACTCTATTTTTTTATTATCACACTATACTTTTCCTTAAATTTAGATATGATAATATTTTTAACGGTACCAATATTTTGCATAGTGGTATCTTTCTCTCTTCTCCAATGGTTTAGATAAGACTTATGATCTTTATAACAATCCCTCTTGAGCCAAAAGTGGCTTTCATTGGAATTTGAAATAATCTTCCAAAGCCTCTTATCTTATATATTAATTGCCTTGTGCTTGTAAATAATTATTTGTTATTTACACAAATAGTTTATCATTTTCTACATTTTAAATTGAAATTTTCTATACATTTAGAAAGATATTAAGAGAATATTCTTTACTAGGGTATTAAGAGAATATTCTCTAAAATGATATTAAGACAAGATTCTAAAACATAAATTTTTGACTTTAATGTTATATATAAAGTTGGTGTAAATTCAAAAGATATTGAGACATTTAGAGTGATATTAAGACCAGGTTATAAAACTTAGGAGTTTTATTTTAATGTTTTATGTTACAATTTAATTGTTATTATTTTTAAATTCACAAATTATGATAATATGTTTAATTATTTAATTACTATGATTAATCTAGTTTTAGGAAAAAATTACATTATTAACAAAAAATTACATTATGTTTAATTATTTAATTACATTTAATTAATATCTTATGTATAATAACAAAATGACCAAAGAACAACCATTGCTTAAGAAGAATAAACATGTTACAATTGGTCACCTTATCACCTTATAATTATCATTAAGGATGGTGGAGGCAAACAAGAAGATCTTATGTGTTGTTTTGTTGATTTTAGAAGATTTTTAAAAAGTCTTTGACATTGTTCATAATGTTAAGCTATGAAAAAATTGGAAGACAATGGTGTCCCAACTAAACTTTATAATGTTGTGAGTAGACTACATGAAAAGGTTGTCTATGAAGCAATGCAAGAATGAGTTGTCTATGGACATTGATTGTACTATTGATGTTAAGTAAAGGTGTCCCCTTACTTCCACTATTTTTACCATCGATATCAATAAAATTGAGTAATGTTTAGAGAAGAAAGGATGCATTGGTATTAACAAGGTTGGATTCCTTGTTGTCCTTATATATGATGATGATTCTTCTTGCGAAAACTATTAAATATCTTGACAAGAAACTCAAATATTTGTAGGAATTCTACAAAAATTACGATCTTGTCATTAATATTAATAAAACCAAGATTATGATAATAAAATCTAAAAAAAGAATTTATCCTTAAATTTTGTATGGTGATATTAACATCATTAAATATGTGCAATCTTAAAAGTACTAAGGCATCAATTAACATGATTTATCACTTAATTAACATGACTAGGGTATGGATTTGGCATCAGAGAAGGAAAGAAGCCAAAGCCATACCCTAGTCATGTAGGTTTGATGTGTTACCTTGTTGATAAAGAACCAACATCTTTTGAAGAAGAAACAAAGCATAAATAGTGTGTTGAGGCAATGGTCGAGGAATAACAATCCATTACAAAGAATGATGAATGGGAAATAGTACCAAGACCAAAAGACAAGTCAATGGTATCCTCAAAATGGATATTCAAGACAAAACACTGAGCATATGGTAGTATAGAAAAGTACAAGGCAAGATTCATAGCTCGCGGATTCTCCCAGAAGGAAGGAATCGATTATGAAGAGACCTTTGCACTAGTATCTAGGACGTACACCTCAATTAGAACCATCCTTTCCTTGGCATCTAATATGAATTCGAAGTTACATTAGATGGATGTAAAGACAAACTTTCTAAATGGATTAATATAAGAAGAATTATATATCGAACAACTGCAAGGTTTTGAGACTAATGATCAGGAAACTCATGTATGAAAACTCAAGAAGGAATTGTATGGGTTAAAGAAAGCACCTAGGGCATGGTATGGAAGAATCCATAAATTCCTGATGCGTTTAGGCTTTGCCAAGAGTAAAGAAGATTCCAACCTTTACTATAAAGTTGAGGGTGATGGACTTATGATATTTCTACTATATGTATATTATATGTTCTTGATAGGTGAAGATAAACCCATAAACAAATGTAAAAACAAGCTTGCTGCAAAATTTAAGATAAAAGACCTTGAAATGATGCACTATTTTATAGGTCTTGAAGTATGGATGTATCCAAATGAGATTTTCCTAAACCAAGGAAAATATGCAGTAGAAATCTTAAAGATATTTGGGATGATAAATTGCAAGGCTATGGCTACTTCAATGACACCAAATCTGAAACTATTGAATGATGACACTTCGAAAGTAGCCGATGCCACCGTATACAGACAAATTATTGGTTCTCTGATGTACTTAACCATTAAAAGACCATACATATGTTTTGTTGTAAACAATCTAAGTCATTATATGGTCAATACCAAAAATATTCACCTATTTGGAGAAAAACATGTTATGAGATAGCTAAAGGGGACTTTAGACTATGGTCTCAGATATGCATCAAATGGCGAGATCATATTACATGGATTTACATATTCATATTGGGAAGGAAGTGTTGAAGATAGAAATAACACTTCAGGATGTTGTTTTAGTTTGGGATCAAGCACGATCTCATGGTCCAGTAGAAATAAAACCAATATTGCACTTAACACGATAGAAGCTGAATACATTGCATCATGTTCATCTTGTAGTGAATCAATATGGCTTCACATGATGTTGCCAAGTTTATTTGATGCAGAGATATATGTTACTGATATCCTTTGTGATAATCAGAGTCGTATTAAGATGACAAAAAACCCGGTGTTTCTTGAAAAGATGAAACATATCGAAGTTAGATATCATTACATCCAGGATATGGTTTAGAAGGGAGCTGAAAGCTCAAGTATAATCCTACATAGAAGAAAGTGGCGGATGTGTTGACTGAGCCTCTGTCTCGTGTAAAGTTTGAATTCTTTTGAGATGAGCTTGGAATAGTCTGAAAGGACCAATCTCGAGAGAGGGAGTGGTAGTAGATCATAGAAGGATGCAGTGGTGGTAGCTCAACCTAGAGTAGGGTAAGTTTGGCTAGTCTTGTTGAGCAAAAAGGGTTAGTAAGTCAGACAAGGCCTGTTGATCCTATGGGGATTAGTATGTATGGATAGAACGGTTTAAACCAAGTGGGTTAGTAAGCCAAAACAAGACTTGTTGGTCCCTAGGAATATCCATATGTCTAACTAGGCTTGTTGAATTGAAATTGTTAGTAAGTTAGACAAAATGCCCAGATGGATCTACCAGAGAACTCACCAAGATACTGCTCCGAGATAGTTAGTGGGCATGATGCAGTTTCAATATTCTTATACTGATGATTATTGAGATGATAGCTGAGATAGTTTTAGTATTCCTATACTGATGTAGCAGGTTTAGTATTTTTTATACTGATGATTGTTGAGATGATTGATGAGATAGTTTCAGTATTTCTATATTGATGTAGTAGGTTCATTATTTTCATACTGATGATTGTTGTAATGACCATTGATGAGTTTGTTTCAGTATTTCTATAATGACGATGATGATGTTGTTTCAACATTTTTATGTTGATGATGTTCTAGCATCCCTATGCTGGTGAAGCAGATGCTGATCTAGCATTTATTAATGATGTTTTTTTAGCACTAACATGCTAATGATGTTATTGTCGATGTATCAATATTTACATACTAATGTTGCAGACGATGTATCACTATTAACATACTGATGTTGTAGATGATGTTTTAGTATTTAGATACTAATGATGTCAGTATTCATGTACTGATGTTACAGAAGATGATCCAATATACACAGAAGATGATTCAGTATTCACATACTGATGTTGCATAATATGATCTAGTATACCTCGAAGAGATTCGGTATCCACATACTGATGTTGTAGAATATGATTCAATATCTACATACTGAAGTGAAAAAAGATAATCTAGTATGAATAGAAGATGACTCAGTATTTACATACTAAGGTTGTAGAAGATGATCCAACTGAGATCGATGATGAATATGTACGATGGTGTTTTAAAAATTCCTATGAAATATAAAGACTTACCAGTTAGATGTATAGTTGTGGTAGTATTTTCTACCTTGGTTGAATACCTTCCTAGTTAAGAGGAAGTGTTAAAGTATTGTAACTTTGAAAGATATTCTAGATGTAATGATTGTATTCCTCCATCAAGAGATGAGTTTGGTCATGTAAGCATCATTGAAAGATCAATATAAACGTCTGGATGTAAGTTGGGTCAATAGTACCCAAGTGTCAATATAATAAATGATATTCTTGGTGTCTTGTTAGACAAGTCGGTCATGTCATCTAGACAAGTCGTCCCTATTAGGTACCAAGTTAAGTCAAGTGAAAAATGTAAATAGTGAGGTGCTCCCCTTCATTTGTATACACTCACTCAAGCAAGTTTGCAAGAGAGAGAATAACTAGTGTTCCAAAAAGAAGAGAGAAGCAGTTGTATGGGTTTTACACTACTATGGTTGAGTTATGTATTGAGGAAGTTTTGCTAGGTTTTCTCCCTTGTGGTTTCCCCAAGGAAATCTTTGTGTTCTTTGTGTTTTTGTGCTTGTTGTTCTTTTAGTGATCCTAATAGTGAATTTTTTTTTAAGATATCATCTAATAAATTAAGAAAAATTAACAAATATCCATGCCTATACAGTTACAGAGGCATTCCAACACCGATCTTAATCTCATGCCCTCATAGTCAACTAGTTTATAGAACAAAAAAATATCATCCATGAATGCAATATGAGTGAGATACTCCCTTCCATTGAATGGAATACTCCTAATGTTGTGTCAATTCCGTCAAAAATGATGGTTTTCTCAACCCTTCTAGCACTAACAAGAACATATACAGTGAAAGAGGTAAACCCTGACAAAGCCCTCTAGAATCCTTGAAAAAATAGGACCTCGAACCATTGATCAGTACCACAAAGATAGGGGAAGTCACACAACTCACAATATATCTAGTGAGATCTAAATTAAACTGAATGTGAAGTAGAACCAATATTAAAAAGAGCCAGGAATCCTTATCATATGTTTTCGATAAATTAAGTTTAATAGTCACCACTTTCATATGATTATTTTTAATAGAATAAATTCCTTCCTGCATTGCACCCAACACCTCATGTATGAGATGACCCTTCAATTTTTTTTTTGCTCCATAGACATATATTCAGAGAGAAAGGGCTTGATACGAATTGCCAATATTTTCACAATGATTTTATACACCCCATTGTAGAGTGAGATAGGACTGAATTCCATGAATGCAATAGAATTGTCTTTCATAGGTATTAAAGAAATAAAAGTATAATTAAAATATTTAGGGACTTCTTCAGATAGGCATACTTCTTATACAAATTTGAACAAATCATCACCTATCATCTCAAAAAAATCTAGATAAAATTTTGGGCACCACCCATTTGACCCTAGACTCTTATCTCTACAAAAACACTTCAAGGCACTAAATAGTTCCTCAATGGAAACGACTCTAAATAAATTACCACTATCCTGCTAAATCAAAATTATAGAAAATTTATGGATAATTTGAAGCGTTCCAAGCAAATCAAGTTGTGCTACATCTGAACATAGCCTATGAAAGTGCATACCTGTCTCTCCACCAAATACGAAAAAACCCCTCATTGGATTTCCCAATTGATTTTGAACATCCCAAACAGTATTAGCATCCCTTCAATGAGCCGCCCTCTTCTAAAAAAAAATGATGTTTTGATCCCCCACCTCCAACCAAAGAGCCCTACTTTTTAGACTCCATTCATGCTGAATGTATTCCAACGACTTCAATCTATCTTTCTCCAAAAGAGAGATGTATTCCTTATGATTACAAATGGAAAACACTAGAGAATCATTGTTATAGAGCCTTTCCAATTCCAATTCCACATCCAACAATCTTCCCTCACAAACCTTCTGATGAGAATCATTCCATTCCCTAAATTTTTTCTTAAGGGCCTTAAGATTCAAAACAAATTGACTAGAAGACCGCCAATGACCATATTCAAATTGGACCCAAGAGGATTTAACCAAAGAGAGAAATCAATTTAAACTGACCAGTTGGAATTACACTTAAATGGATCTCTTGACTTATCCATGGAAGCTCTAATTTCTAGGAGTATAGAAAAATGATCAAAGAACATACAATACCCAAACCAAGATCCAAACACATGCCTATATTCAAATACGATTTCACTCATAAAAAACCTATATAGTCTTTTGTAAATACCTTGATCACCAACACACTTGTTGGACCAAGTTGACTTTACCTCCACATGATTGACATTAATCCATCTATGCGATGTAAATATTTCATGAAGATCCGCGATTGTAACATCTTCTTGGGAAAAGAGGCCCCAAACCTCGTCCATAGAGAGCATGAGATTCAAGTCGCCTCCCACTATTGATGAGTTTTCCTTGTAACAATCATTCTCCAAAACAGATGACAAGAACTCCAATCTGTCCACATATGGGTCATAGAAATTGAGCACCAAAAGGTTCTGGTTTAACTCCAAGATATGAAATTTGACCCCCGAGGTCAAGTTCCCTCAAAAAAAATTTAGAACCTTCATATGAGAAGAATCCCCTGAAATCAAGTCCTAAGAACGACCTCTAGAATTGACATAAAATAAAAAAAAATGAGGAAACATGTTCTCTAATTGACAAACAATCTCCATTCCAATTGCCATAGTTTCTTGTAACAAAAAAATATTAGGTTTTTCTAAATCTACCAAATGCTTGAGGGCTAGTAATATGGCCCACCCTCCAAGGACAGGAACAATGATAGAAATAATCTTCATTAATAGCCACCCTCTTGGGGTTTTCTTACTCTAAGTACCCCTAATAAATGTAAATGGTGACCTTGATATATTTCACACTTTGCCTTCTCCTTAGCATGATACATTTTGGATTTCTTCCTGGATTTTCCTACAGAGGCCAGAGGATATTCCATTTCTAAGCCTTCAACAATTAATCCAGTTTTTACATGGGAGTGCAAAAAGTAAGACCCTCTACTACCACTATCAGAGTAACTATCTTCTTTATCTGAAAGTGACCTAAGACGGATCACCAATGGCTCAACAACCTCCACCTCATCCACTAACACATCCCCCAAGGTATCTACAATAGATGGAACCTTATTATCCTCTACTTGAAAAAATACCCCCCGATCAATCCAACACCTTGCATGCAGCTTCCATGACACCTTCAATTGCCTCCAAATTACTAGCTTTTTCCGAAACTAGTTTCCCACTATATTCCCAAAGATTCACAATATTCACCATTTGACTGCACACAATCTCAAACCGATCCGTAATATTAGAAAAATTGAGCAATTTATATGCCTCCACACCTGGATCTGTGCCTAGGTTTAAGATCCAAAGGGACTTGTGCAATACTTTGTATTAAAAAACCACATTGTATATTTAAAATTTTATTATTTTTTAAAGACTTTATAAAAATATATTTTTTCTTTGAAAAAATTGTGCAATACTTTGTATTAAAAATCCAAATTGTTTATAGTCCATATGGCCTTGCATCAAAATCAGCTCTACAAGATAAGTTATATATTAAATTGTTTTGTGCTAAAAAAAAATTAGTAGTGTAAACTCATGTAAACTATTGTCCTCCTACCTATCCATGATTCATTGAATCTTTAAGACAAAAAATTCAGTCTAGAAAAAAACATAAAATATCTCATGGATTATTTTGTTGTTTCATTTGTTCAGCTTCCTTTACTCCATAAAAGGTTTTAGATTAAGTTTTGTCAATGTGTTGTTCTACATCTCCCATTTATTCCATGTTCTCATACCAATGAAGTCCATTCTTTGACATTTGGTCAACCAATTGGTTTCTTTCTTTGTAGATGTGTTCAAATTTTACATTACTAATTTGTTTGGTTATCCTGTCAGTCTCTTCATATATGGGTCTGGAATCAATGTTTCTAGGGGGTGTTTTCTATTACATACAATCAATGAATATCTTGGAGCCCCCAAACACTTGTATATTATGTACTCCATTCACAACTCCCATCAACAGAAATATCTTTAACGCTAATAACCCTTCTCTGTTATTAGAGATTTCCCCTAATCCTACAACATAATTGATCCAGTGGGAATCTGAAAGATATAGAATACCAGTTGCTCCCTAACCCAAGAGTGCCCTAAGATGCAGCATCAAAATAAGACTTACTGACATTCCTATCAATAACCTTCTCCATCGCCCTCCTATTCTTCAGTGTCTCCCCTCCTTGAGGAAAGTGACTTAATATAGAAAGATGTTTTGAAGCATAAACTAATGAAGGAATGTGGTTTCCATAAAAAAATAACTTAATTACTTGAAATCCATACTCCCAGATAAGAATTATTGAGAGGTACTTATAATCCTTGAATTCTAGATTGTTTGTCCATGTATCCAAAGCTTCTTCAAAAATTTTTCCTACCCAAATAAACAGTAAACCACTAACATGTGAGGAAAAATCCCACATTTCCATGACATAAGAACACTATAAGAATAGGTGATTAATAATTTTTTTCCACTAACCTTACATAAGGGATATTTCCCAGGTCCAATCCCAAATTTGTTAATCATGTTATCCTAGACATGGCCCTTGTTGGTTAGAGCCAACCAAATGAAAATTTTAGTAATTTTATTGGACAATCTATATTTCTAGATAGATTTAAACCACCATTGGTGTTCTATCATTTCTTCTTCCTCCCTAATGAGCATGTAACCCAACCTGGGTGTGTCACTGTCCTTTGATGGAATTCTTGGGCCAGATAAATGAGTCTTCATGGTCCACCAGTCTGATGTGGCTGTTATGGAGGTCCTTAATGTACATTTCCCATAATGAAACTTCCCCAAATTCCATAAACCATAGATCTTGTGCCTTTAACCATTCTTGCCTCTGAACGGTAGTATTAACCTAATATGCTATATGTTCTAAAAAGATGTAGCCTTGATCCCTCAAAGACTTTACCATTGCATGTGGTAGAATGTGTGCACCTTCACAACTTATCCATGGATCCTATCTTAGTCTCAACTTCCTAACATTTCCAACATTCCATACTAGCCAATCTCCAATAACATGAAATGCCAAAATCAAAGCATTCCACATTGTGGATACATTTTTGATGGAATTTTCTCTTACTCCAAGCAATTTCTCTATGGATAGTGGATGAATATATTTGTAATAAACCATTGTTCACCCATAATCCCTCTCCTTTCAGGATTCTCCACACTCCTTTTCAAGTTGGGGCTTTTGCAAAAAATCTAGGATTTTTTAAACCCCACCCACTTAACTCTTTAGACCAAGTTATCTTCTTACATGCCACCCAATAAAAAGATTTATCCTCTTGTCTGTCTTTCCAAAAGAAATCATAACACAACTTTTGATCTATTCCAATATGGAAATGGGAACATAGGCCAAACATACCTAGAAAATAGGTATAGCTTCTAAGAATGATTTTACCATGACCACTTGACCTCCCCTAGAAAGCCATTTGTTGCACCATAGAAATGATCTTTTTTCAATATTGCCAACTAACCATGCCCAATTCCTTATTTGGTATGAATTAGGCTATAAGACAAATGCTCCGAATATTTAATCCCAATTGTATGTCCACCATTAATAAATCGAACTAGGTACGGATCCAGTCGACCACTTCCTGATTTAGGTTCATAAAAGAGAGAATTGATTTCCTCTTATTGTATACAATACTTGTAGCTTCTGCAAAAAGATCCAATATACCTTGTATCATTGCAACTTCTCTCCTAGACCCATAACAGAAAATCAGGATATCATCAACAAAAAGAAAATGGGTTACATTTGTCAGACCTCCTATATGTATACCCCAAAAGGATCCATTGTTCTTAGCATGGTGCATAAGACAAATTAAACCCTCCACCACTAAAATAAATAGTACAGGGGCTATAGGAAAACCTTTTCAAATTCCTCTACCATGACTAAAGAAATTAGACGTGGAACAATTAACCAATACAACAAAGGACACATAAATAACACAGGATGTGATCCATTTCACTACCTAAAGATGGAAACCAACTTGTAACAACATAAGTCTCATATAAATCCATTGACTTTATTGTAGGATTTTGATAGGTACACCTTGACTATCATAGTTGGCATGTTCTTTTTCTTGATAGTGTGCATGACTTTTGTGTAGTACCTACTATAGCATGAATCTGTCTACAATCTAGAAATGAAGATTGTTCTTGAGATACAGAGTTGGACACAATTTCCTTAACCCTTCTGGAAATTACTTTTGCAATCAATTTGTAGATGTGGTTACACAAAGATACAAGTTTATAATCATTTATAGTGGAATCACAATCATATTTTGGAATAAATTCTATGAATGTTGAATTAAAGGATGCCACAATTCTTCCATTCACTCTAGATTCTTCAATATATTTTAAAAGGTATTGTTTAAATAGTTCTAGAAAACATTAAAAAAAACTCCACATGCCACCCGTTAGGCCCATGGATTTTGTCCTTCTGCATTGAATGAATATATTCGTTAGTTCCCCAGGGTGACCTCCTCCATTAGATCTAAGTTTGTATCCTACTTCACATAAGTTGGGAAATGAGTTATTAGTCTCATCATTTGTGCCACTAATTCCCTCTCATATTCCATAAAAGTATTACTGAATTGGTTGACATCAACCTTTGCAAGATTCCTGAACCGAGTTAACATTTCTCCACCATCATTCTCCAAATGCCATAAAGAGTTAAGATTCTTCTTGTGCTTAACGAGTATATGATCACCGTGTATATTTTCCTTTCAAGTTGGAACAATTTTCAATTTATATTTTTATTAATTTTTAAGCAAATACCTACTTACATGTGGTGGTAGCCTCGTCGATGTGATCATTCTTTACCTTGGTGGTAGATTCGTCGATGTGATCATTATTTACCGTGAGGGAAAAAATAGAATTAAGTATTTTGCGTTTGGAAAAAAATTAAATGTTGATGTATTTGTAACTTCAGAATGTATTCACTTGTATATTATATATAGTGTATTTCATTGGTCCCCGATGTTCCTATCGAGAGAATCATTAATGTAATCAAGTCATGTTAAGTCATAGAGGTTAACCCTCCTAGTTGATCGAGGAGAAAATCCCCCATATTTTTGGGGCACTAGGGTTATTAGACTCTCTTAGAGAAGTTGGCCCTGGTAAGTAATTGTCAAGTCAAAAATTAGTATAAATAGAGAGTGAGCTTCTCTATTTGAGACAAACACTCACCCAGCTATAGCACATAGGTGAGAGAGAGAAGACCTCACACAAGTGAGAGAGAGTGAACAACTGTTGGAGATCATCTTTTTGTCTTTTGGGTTTTACTGCTGCCATTGGTGCTCATTCTATCTCTAAGGAAGTTGCGGGGTTTTCTCCTTTATGGTTTCCCCGAGGAAAATCTTTATGTCTATTGTCTCTTATGATTAATTCTTGTGCATGTTATTCTCTCAGATAATATCCTAAGATAATACTGGCTAATTGATAAAAATCTAACATGGTATTAGAGCTAACCTGAGAAGAAGACACTTTGCAGCTACAAAAGCTAGGGCTTCTTACATTTTGGGTCTCTCTCCACAATCCATCAACAAAAGGAGGCTAGGATGACTCTCCATTGAAGGGTGCATATTTCTGTCGAAGCAGAATCTGATTATGAGCATTTTTAGTTTTTGACCTACCACTACATCGGGAAATTAGGGCTTCTCACAGAAGAGACATTTTTGAATGAGATCAGCATAGGATTGATCTCCTCATAAAAATCAGAGTTTAGAGATCAAGATAGAAGTTTTTGGTTGGGTAAAACTCTGGGAAAGTCAAACCCTAATTTTCCCCTAAACTAGAAAACCAACACTACAGAAGATCAACTCCAGATCCAGTTTCAGCTTCTCAAATTGGTAAGATATAAATATTTTGTATTTCCATTTAAGGTTCTTAGTTAATATGTCTCATCACACCAATCTTGATTAAAATCTTGAGGGAGATGATAACTTTTGAGCATGGATGTATAGGATCTCACTAGTTCTTGAAGAAAATGAGTTGGACTCCTACATCTGTGGAGAGGTTCCAATTCTAGAGGGAGATGAGGCTAAGGCCTTACACAGGAAGAACATGATCAAGGATAAGAGGATTATTTTTGATTCAATGAAGGATCACCTCATACCACAGGTGTCCTCCCTAAATACACCTAAAGAGATGTTTGAAGCCTTGACCAAGATATTTGAAGGAAAGAACATAAATCTGAAGATGACTTTGAGGAACCAGTTGAAGAATGTGAAGATCCAGAATGCAGAGACCATACAATAATACTTTACAAGGGTCTCCCAGATCAAAGAACAACTTGAAGCAGTAGATGAATAAGTAGAGAATGCAGAAATTGTGAAGACTACCTTGAATGGTCTCCCTAGGTCATGGGACTCTTTCATTCAAGGGATTTGTGCTAGAATAAAGCTAGTCACCTTCAGTAGACTGTGGGAAGAATTCTCACAAGAAGAAGCTCGAATAATACCCCAAGAAAAAAAGAGGGGAAGTGAAGATCAAGATCTCATAGTACACTCCAAGAAAATCAGGAGGGAATATCGTCATTGCAAAGGTAAGCATTCTCACCAGAAAGATAACCCTAGAAGATCTAACATAGACATATCTAAATACAGATGCTTTACATGTGATGAGAGAGGACACTTTGCAAGAGATTGTCCCAAGAATAAGAATGGCTCTCACAAGAAGAAGGACAACAAAATAATACATCATGCTCACACTGCAGAGGATGATGAACCTTCCATAAAGAGAATCAAACAAGAAAGTGATGATTGTTCAAGTGATGAAGAATATGTTTTGATTTCTTCCCTCACGAGAACTGTCACACATGGAAGCAATGATTGGATTATAGACAATGGGGCTTTCAAGCACATGATGGGATTCAAGGAATCTTTTGTGAAACTATCTGAACATGAATCACCCCATAAAGTAAAACTGTGGTAAAACTTGGGGATGACTACCAGTATCCAATAAAAGGTAGTGGTGAATCCTCCTACAAGTTAGAATTTGGAAAGTCTATGAAGATGAAGGAAGTATTGTTTGTATCAAGACTAAAGAAGAATCTCCTCTCCATATATGCATTAGATGCAAAAGGGATAAGGGTTTCATTTGTAGATGGCCAAGTCCTTATGTGGCCAAAGGGAAAGACTATATATGATGCAGTAGTGATTGGAGAGCAAGAGGGAGGCTTATACAAGCTAAAAGGCCAACCAGAACAAGCCTTGGTCCATGACTCAGTAGAGACAAATGAACTTTGGCATAGAAGGCTTGCACATGTGCACTATAGGGCACTACCACTTGCAAGCAAAGTTGTTGAAGGTCTTTTAGAAATATAGCAAAAACATGAAGGTGTTTGCAAAGGATGTGCGAAAGGAAAGAACACAAAGAAGACATTTCCAAGTAGCGAGAGCAAGGCAAAAGGAATCTTGGAAATCATCCACTCTGATGTATGCAGTCCGATGTAATGCATATCATTGAGTGGGTATGTATACTATGTTTATTTCATTGATGATTTTTCTAGGAGGACATGGATATACTTCTTGAAAAAAAAAGATGAAGTATTCAACAAGTTGAAAGAAATCAAAGCCTTGATCGAGAACCACACAGAAAAGAAAATCAATACCTTTCGATCAGACAATGGAGGAGAATTCACATCAAATGAATTCAAAGAATTATGCAGAGATTCAGGGATTAATAGGGAGTTGAACACTCCATATAATCCACAACAAAATGGGGTTGCAGAAGGGAAGAATAGAATGATCATGGAAGCTGCAAGGAAAATGCTTCATGATCAAGATCTTCCCATGCATCTATGGGCAGAAGATGCTAGGACAGTTGTGTATGTACATAACCATACTCCACATAGAGTACTTGAGAACAAGACACTTGAAGAAGTCTTCTTCGACAAGAAACTAGAAGTCAGTCATCTCAAAATATTTGGCTGTCCAGTGTACATACCCACTATATGTGTTTATTTTTATAAATCTATATTTGATTTTACTTATAATGTTACCATGCTTATTTGTTTATATTATGATTAAGTCCGCATTGTATTTTGATACAGGGAATTTACAGGTTTTCGTCAGGATTTTAAGTTGGAAGTCAGAGATATGGACCAACCAAGGTTTTTAAAAGCATTTGTAGATGGTGCTTGTAATAATTATGTGGCTAATTATATCATTTTTGAAATGGAAAATATGATTTTTTTCATTGGTTAGAATCATTTTTCTTTCATGGGTGTTATCATCATTATATTATGTAGTCAAGAGTTAAATTTTTCTAGGTTATAAACCCTCGACATTTTCTCTCTTTATTAGTCCCTACCATCGAGATAGCAGGGACTCTATGAATCGACTTACCGCCATTTTCATTAGTCCCTGCACCATAACCAATGAAAATTGTAACTATTTATCCTAACTTTATTTTCATTAGTCCCTGCACCATAACCAATGCAAATTGTAACTATTTATCCTAACTTTATTTTTCTAGAGTATAAACAATATTTTTCTCCACCAATTAGTTGTGAGAAACTTTTTTGTGCATCAATCATAAATTTTCTCCTTTTATTTGGCCTCATATAAAGGAAGGGGTTTCATTTTATTGAAAAACTAAGGTTGAGACTAAAATTATTGAACATTTTTGTATCGAGTGAAGTAATGCTTGAAACTAGTATAGCATTAATCTTTCACATTAAATGTTAAAGATACAAATAATATCGAATATTTTAGTTTACAAATATTCTGGATGAATGATGCATGGCTGTTGCATGTTGCCCATGTGTGCGTGTTTAGATAGCTACACCACCATTGCATATGTGTGTGTGTTCATGTATCTACATCGCCATTGCATAACATGCATGTTCTAGTAGATGCACCTTTCATATGGAATGCCCTATCTACTATTCTTGTAGTTGCACCTTTCATATGGAATGCCCTATCTACTGTTGATGGGGTATGGGGAATGCTTTTGATCTCAAAAAAATCAGAGCAACATCTATCATAATGACATTAACATTAGAAATGGACATTATCTTTGAATCTTGCACAACTGCTATGACTGATGTTGTATTTGTTGCGGTTGCGTCGGTGGTTGTTGTATTGAGGTATGTTGTTAGAAATTAACAATATCATACATAAGTTGTCTGCAATATCAGTACATTAGTTATATATTCAAGTCACGGAGAAACTACTCAATCCTTCATTTGAAACGGTGTAAGTTTTTTACATCTATTCTTGGATTTCTCCATGTTGAAGAACAATACAATTCACTTACCATTCTTTTGAAGTTGCAATGAGGAATCTGCTTTCTTGCTTTAAATATGTTTCCAGTGCTGCCTTTTTTCTCCCTGCATTAGTCTTGGTAAACAAGGTGCTAAACTTCCACCACTCTAAGTCTAGTGTATTAAGCTGTAGCAATTGTTTCTTTTGCATAATAGCATGCATAAAAACTTGCAATAATGTACAGATAAATGGATGTGATGGTGAGTGGAGAAATAAGTACATATTCATAACTCATTCATAATTTCATCCTAATTTCAATATTGCTCAGAAATTATAAACTTTTATTGGAGTTTTCACTGCATCTACTTCTAGACAAAAACCCGCATTGTATAATGATACAAGTGCACATGAGTTACCCACCTTAACTCTCATGACAAGTTTTCCTCTCCTTCAAATGTATTTCCTATTAAAACTTTGGTTGTTTCTGCTAGAATTGATAATTCCATGGGAAGATGTCCATTTTCTATGCAGTCTATTCTCATGCCCCTCTGATGCCAATTAATTTATCTTCTTCACCACTTCTGAATGATTTGGGAATGGATTCCTTTTCTTTCCCTCAACTTTTATATGAGATATCATTGACCTCGAATGTTTTCTTGTTTAAAGAACCACTCCCTATTTTCTCTAGCATATCTTCAAATAATCAAGATATCATCCCTATCTCTTCTATTTGTCATCCAAATGTTGCCACTCGTAAGAAAAAGGGTAGGGGAGGAGGTAAGGGGGAAGGGGCTTTCTGGGGATGGTTGCTTACAGGAAATCCAAATTTTGTTAACCCTAAAACATCCTCTCTATTTTTGGTTGGCTTAGATTTAGTGTGTGTTTCTCCTTCTCCATTTTTTTTGGGGGCTCTTAGAGCTGGTATGCCCCATAATAAAGTTACTTAATGAATATTTTATCATTCAATATAAGAGGGACTGGTGGATCCCCTAAAAGAGTTTTGTTTAAGAGGTTGGTGGAGATGGTTAATCCAAGGGTGGTATTGTTACAAGAGACAATGGTTTCATGAGTCAAGGATTGTGATTTATTTATGAATATTTTCTCTATGTGGAATTGTTGTGGTATTGATATTAGTGGAGATAATGATGGTCTTCTCGTTTCCTGGAATCTAGTTGTGGTTGATTTCATGCCTTTTTCAACTGTTGTAGGTATAATGATTTAAGGAAATATTTAGGGGATGAATCGAATCGTTAGGATCTTAAATGTGTATGGACCCTATATCCATAGAGATATTTTTCGGTACAAAATTGCTCAAGTAGGGATTTTGAATGATTCTTCCTTGATTGTTACAGGTGATCTAAATTTTACTTTGTCTTTTGTTGAAGTTTGAGGTTCTAGGAATGTAATTGATCCCATGGAAAATTATCTTAGGGAAATTTTTGACAATGTTAAATTATTTTATGTTTCCCCGAGTGTTGTGGTCCCTACTTCGTCTAATTGGCAGTCTAGTAAAGTAGGAATTGCAAAAGGGATTGATAGGTTTTTATGGATGAGGGAATTTGTGATTGTTTAGGTAAATTTTGATCCTTGAATAAATCTATAGGAGTTTAATATCACTAATCTATTGTGTTATAGTTGGATTTTGGGATAAGAAAGATACACTATCCCTTGAAGTTTAACCATACATGGCTAGAAGACATGGAGTTCTGTGAGTTGGTAAAAGGGGTTCTTTATTTTTAGGATACTTCTTTTCCTTCGATGCTTAGGTTGGTGAAGATTCTCAATATTATGAAAAAATTATCTCATGAAGTGGGAAAAAGATAATAAAATGGAAAACAAAAGAACGGTTGCAGAGGATATTGAGATATTGGCTGGTTTGGTGGATGATGACTTATTTTATCCAATCAAAAAAGAGAAAATGATAACTCTAGAAGTGTAGAAGGCGAATATTCTCAAGCATGATGAAGAGACATGGAGGCTCAAAACCTGAGCTACTTAGTTGTCCCAAAGGGATAATAATACTATTTTTTTCCATCATTATGCCAATAATAGAAGAGTTCACAATGCATTTTGGGACTTGAATGACACTAATGCAATTTTATTGAATGATCAATAGGATTTAAAGTATGCAACTATCGACTACTTTAATGAAATCTATAAGCAGGACAATTTCAAAAATTTATCTAATCAATTGAATGTTTTGAAGTATTTCCCAAGATTCCTTATCCATGAGGACAAAGTTAATATTGGTGAGATGATTACAACTGAGGAAGTTAAAAATGTTTAGAAAATGTTTGCAAAGACTAAGAGCCTTGGACTTGATGGTTGGACTGTAGAGTTCTTCTTACATTTTTTTAATTTGGTGGGTAATGATCTTGTTGAATCTATTGAGGAATCCAAGAGAAAGGGATGTGTCCCTAGGATCATGAATTCTACCTATATTTCCTTAATGCATAAGAGGGATAAAAATCAGTCCTTTAGTGATTTTTGACCCATTTCTCCTTGTAACTTTATTTATAAATCAATCACTAAGATCATATCTAAAATAAATAAGCAAATTCTGGCTAAGCATATTTCTATTGAGCAGTTTAGCTTTCTATCTAATCTAAAAATACTTGATGTAGTTCGTTTGGCTCAATAATGCCTTCATTCTGTAAATACGAAATATATGCAAGCTTTCATACTCAAAATGGACTTAATTAAAGCTTATGATCGAGTTAAATGCTCTTTTTTGTGATTTAGGCTTATTTTGATTAGATTACCAGTTGAAGTTAATAATTGGATAATGGTATGTATAGCTTCTACAAATTTGGCCATTTTGATTAATGACTCTGCTACGTTTTTTAAGAGCAATCGTGGATTAAGGTAGGGGTTCCCTTTATCCCCTTTATAGTTCCTCTTAGTTATTGAGGGACTTAGTAGGTTAATAGATGATGCAAAGAAGGAAAATAATATTAAAGTTATAAAAATATGTCATTCCCTTTACATATCCAACTTATTGTTTGTTGATGAGGTTTTGTTATTTGGGGGTGGAGTAATTTCTGAATTGAAATGTTATCTTTCTATAATTAACACCTTTTGTGTAGATTCCAAGATGGTTGTAAGTGCTCAAAAGTCTATGTTTCTTTATAATTTCTCTTATTCGAGGGTGTCTGATCACATCTCTCTTTTTTCTCGCTTTCATAGGACTAATCTAAATGAAGGGTTCAAATACTTGGGTTATTTCTTGAAGCCTAACTACTATAACATTGAGGATTGGAACTGGCTTCTACAAAAAGTGGAGAAGAGAATCAATCATTGGAATTTAAAATGGTTATATTTAGGAGGTAGACTCATTTTAATCAATTCAGTTTTAGATAGTATTCTGGTGTATTGGCTCTCCCTGGATATGATCTCATGTTCTGTTATCACAATATCAAGAAGATAATTTTCCATTTTCTTTGGGTAAGTAATTTGGAAGAGTCAAAATTTCACCTTTCCTCTTGGGAGAGTCTTGCTTGACTGAACAATCTAGGTGGATGGGGGTTGAAACGTCTTGAATAGCTAAATTTTGATTTAAGCATTAAAAGTTTAAGGAGGGGATTGTTTGGGGAAGGATTGTAAAGTAGGATTCTTAAATCTAAATACATCAAATATTTTCCAAATATGTAGTGGATTTTTAATCCTCATAAGAATTTTTCTAATGCCTCAATCATATGGAAAGGCTTATCAAAATCCTTTTTGAAGATTGCAGAATGGCTCAGTTGGAAAATCGAAAAGGGTACTCAAGTTTATATTGGAATGAACCATTTTTTTGGTGATGATGGGAACTATAGATTATCTGATGGTATTTTGTCTAATCTTTTTTATTTAAACATATAGGTATTGGCTCAGATTAAAAGGGCATATACTTCAACTCCTTCATCTTCATACTGTTTTTTGGCAAATGATCTTGAGTTATTTGGTGATTATGCTAATGAATGGGATAATTATATTATGTATTTAAATGTAGATATTTTAAGGTTAAGCAATAAGGATGATAAATTAGTGTGGGACAAGAAAGATACCAATGGTGTGATCATGGCCAAAAAATATTATGAACTTATTTCTATTGACAAGGTGAGGTCTCCTAGATGGTGGGATAATTATCTTTGGAAATGGAGAATTCCATTAAAAATCAAATATTGTATTTAGATGTGCACATAAATAACATTATTACAGGGGATAACCTTTTCAAAAGAGGTTTCTATGGGTCAGATTTGTGTTTTATGTAAAGCTGCAAAGGAATCCATTCCCCACCTTTTATTCATTGTTATTTAGTTAAATCTATTTGGAATGAATATGGAAGATAATTAAACATTTAGGATGATTGGGGAATTTCAAACTTCCATAATTGTTTGTATGATTGGTTTCACAAAAGGATCAAATATAAGGAATTACCTTTGTTCATTGCATGGGAGATTTGGAAATTCTAGAAATAAATATGTTTTGATGAGACTAAATGATAAACCTATAGTTTTCTCTATATGTTCAAGGTTCATCAACTGTCCCTTTGAATAATTTAATAAAGAAAAACATAAGAAAGATAGATTTCATATCCCTCTGTAGCTAACTGATGCCATTCTCTATGGATACTTTGATGGAGCAGGAAAGGATGGTGTTTGCAAGGATGGAATGGTTCTTTTGATTAAGAAAAATCACATTATAAACTTGTGGATGGGTGATGGAATGGGTACAAATACTAAAGATGAACTCATTTACTTATGGGGGCTTCTTTGGTTTTCCAGAAAAATGGGTAATCTTGATGTACATATAGATGGGGATTCCAAAGTTGTGATTGTCTGGGTTTCAGGAAACTCAATGAATCAAGTGTTACAACTTGATAAACAATAAAATTGAGTGATGTTAGGATTATTAATCCTACCTTTGACCATTTAATTTGACAACATAGTCTATTTCACAATTTCCTATCTTAGGAGGTCATCATCAATTCACTAGTGCATGAGGGACACACCTGGGGGACATATGATGCTTACTCCACCTAATTACATGAGTTTACATACCCTAGGGAAAAGTCCCTATAATTTAGGATCCCACTATAAGTGCCACCAGCAGTGTCTGATAGTTGACCCTAGTTGGTGTGCAGTTGTGCTTTGTTATGCTCTCATTCCCATCAGTTAGATCACTCTCAGTCTCTTTAGTGCCAGTTTGCATGATTTAAGGGTGGGGTGAATTTACTCACCTACCCTCTTCAGTTAACTAGCTGTGAAGTGTTTTAGTGATCTGAAGTTGAACTAGTGATCTCTACTGGTGATTTTTGCCACACTGAATTAGCTCCAGAGCCAATCCGAGTTGGTAGATTTGAATCCTATCTTAGGCATTCGAATTATCCTATATAAATAGCCATTGTATTATAAATTATTTATTAAATATGTGGATTAATACTGATTAATGTAAGTATATCATTTATTCCAATTATTGGTCTCATGAGTATTTTATTTTCCATGGATTATTGATCCAATTCTCTCTCTCTCTCTCTCTCTCTCTCTCTCTCTCTCTTCTACAAATCTTGATTTGAATTCTGCAGGCCTAATGATCCTATGCTTCATTGAATTTAAGATGGTACCAAGGGAAGAAACAAACCTCACAAGCTTCTATTGTTGCACCAGAAGCCGTTGGGTTTTCAAATAAATCCTGGAATTATTGCGTTGCTCCCTTTAGATTATGTCTAGAGAAGTCTCTCCAGGTGTGATGTACCCAAAAAAAGTGCACATGTAGAAGTAGAGAGTGTTTGGTCTAATTTGATGAAATTAAATTTTTTCGTAGGTACAACATCAATATCGATTTGAGATCAGTTCCTCCTCTATCACCATTCAATTATGTTGAGTGGAAATTGAAGATGGTTGCATATCTTAAGAGCCTTGATCTCCTTGATGTGTCTTTTGGAGCTAGTAAAGAATTTTATGAAGAGGAAAATGATTGGATATATGACTATGAAAGAGAATATGCAAATATGTGTATGGTAATGACCCCGAATATGAATTATCGCATGGACACTGCTTAGTATCCATTCAAACTATGGAGAAATATAGATAGATCCTTTGGTGTGAAGAAAGAAGTAGATAATATCTGGAGAGAATCCAACACCTCCTCAAGTGTTCTTCATTGAAATGTATCAGCCTCAATTCTCTCTGATGAAAAGATTAACAAATAACAAAATCTTCAACTCATTCAATTCAAAGTTTTGAACGTATCCTTGTAGTGACTCTTTCTCTTGTTGCTCCAGAAGTTTATGAGATCTTTGATATCCCATATTCTCATATAGTTGATCCATAATAATAAATTCAAACCTCCATTCTTGAAAAAAAATCTCCTTCCATCCTACTCAGTCATTCTCTAGTGATTCTTCTATTCTAAATTACATGCAAAGTTTGCTAGTGAAAGCTCAAGGAGCCGAAGAGAAATTCAATTCCTCTCTCTCCAAGCATGATGCTGGTGTGTAGAAAAGTGATACAATGGATGTTTTGGAAGAAATGTCATATTTTAGGAGTGATCCATTCACCCTCATTGATTAGAGCTTCCAACAAATTCCTACCTGATTGCTTGCACCTATTTTCATAGTTTTATTGAAGAAGGAGAAAATAGTTCACCATCTCAATGGCACACTTGGAACCTTTGTTCCGCATTCTTGGATTTGATACCACCTTATATGATTCGAAGATTAAATTTAAATATCCTCCAATCATGTTTGTGACTGTTCTCATGATATTTGGTGTCAAAAATAAATCACCTCAAGTCTCTTTCAAACTTGTTGTTGGGGATTTGATGTTAGTTTCTTCTTATGAGGTTGTTGAAATTAAATTTTGTGAATCATTGGATATTTTGAAATATATATCAGATTATGGAGCTCAATCATTTTCTCTCCATTGTCCCAATATTCATGTTCCTTCCTACTTGATCACATGCGCATCTCCTCATAGTGTTAGTAAAGAGGGAGACCTCTTGCATTTAGTTTCACACTTGCTCCTCACACCTGGATATGATTTTACCTCACATGGTTCAATGTTCAAAGATTCAACATGTCAGTTTCTTGGATTTACCTCACATGTTTGAAATTCTAAAGCACTTATTCTCCCTCATCAGTGTACCTCAGTTGCACTACATGGTCCCATAATCTATTATGCAGTTGTCTATGTTCCTGATTCAGTTGAGCATATTCATGTTCTTCCAAAGAATAAAATTCCTCCAGACATAATCATTTATATTGGAGAGGTTAAAATGCATAGTCCCAGGAAGCTAGTGCGCACAAGGACCATCACATTGCATTACTGCGCCACAAAGATGCAGATTGCATAAATATTTTCCTAGTTTTTCCATTTTTTTTTTTTGGGGGGGGGGGGGGGGGGTTCCCATGAGCTTTTTCACATTTCCTTGTTTTTTAAGTAGTTATTTTTTCCATATAGATTGTATGGGTGACCTTTGGTCTCATTTTCCAAGGCCCAAGTTGTCCAAAGTTAGGATTAAGGGGGGTGTTAGGATTATTAATCCTACCTTTGACCACTTCATTTGACAACATAGTTTATTTGACAATTTCCTAGCTTAGGAGGTCATCGTCACTTCACTAGTGCATGGGGGATGCAGTTGGGGGATATCTACCACTTACTACTCTTGATTGCATGAGTTTAGATGGCCCAAGGATAAATCCCTAAAA
Organism: Pseudotsuga menziesii; assembly: GCA_001517045.1. NCBI lineage: Eukaryota > Viridiplantae > Streptophyta > Pinopsida > Pinales > Pinaceae > Pseudotsuga > Pseudotsuga menziesii. The sequence continues at coordinate 34,415 of LPNX010570165.1, forward strand.
TTTAGGATCCCACTCTAAGTTCCGTCAATAGAGTTTGGTAGTTGACCCTAATTGGTGTGCAGGTATGCTCAGTTATGCTCCTATTTTGATAAGCTAGATCATTCTCAGTCTCTCTAGCACCAGTTTTCATGATTTAATGGAGGTAGGGTGAATTTACTCACCTACCCTCTTTAGTTATTTGGTTGTGAACTATTTTAATGATCCAGAGTTGCACTAGTTAGCTCTACTGGTGATTTTTCCCATAATGAGTTAGCTCCGGAGTCAGTCTGATTTGGTAGATTTGAATCCTATATTAGGATTTCAAATTCTCCTATATGTATAACCACTGTATTACATATTATTTACTGAATATGTGGATTAATACTGATTAATGGAAATATATCAATTATTCCAATTATTGGTCTCATGAGTGTTCTATTTCCATGGATTATTGATCTAAGTTTATCAATTGTGCACTCTCTCTTCTAAAATTATCCACTTGAATTTTGCAGGCCTGATGATCCTATGCTTCATTGAATTTAACAAGTTATCGAATTAAAGGATTGTTTTTCATAATATATTACCTTCTCTCATATTTATTGAATATACAACTGGAATGTTGATCAACTTTTAAAAAGGGTTGTAGGAATTATGGATGGAATCCTTCGCTTTGAGGAGCTCATTGATGGTGAGGTGGTGGATGTTAGGCTGGTTTATGTCTTTTAAGTTATTTTAAGTCTCTTTCTTTCTTTTCTTGTAACCGTTGATGTATATATAGCTTGATGTATGGAAGTCTAGCAAGTATCGTTGTGGTGTCAAGAAAACTGTTTTGTACTTTAGACATGAAATTATGCTAAAATGGAGAGATAGATCCATATGATTTCCATATCTTTTGAGAAGCAACCTATGTAACTTTGAGTCTCATTGTTAAATAACAAGTTACAATTTTTTTATAAAGAAGTGCATAACCACTTACAAAAATAATTTATGACAAGCTGTTTTATACATATATTTAATAATTTAATTTTTTAGTTTTTTAAATAACATTTGCATTGTTATTCTCAAATTAAATCCCAATCCGAAATATCTTCCAAATTTATAATTTTATTTAAGTTTAAAAGTGTTCCCTCCTTTAAATTAAAAATGATGGGTCATTTTGTACCTTTAATTTAAAAAAAATGTTTTAAATTTAGATGATAGTGATAGTGTTGATGATGGTAGTAAATTGCTTTATAATTTTATTTCTATTTTTGAAAAAAAACGATAAGGTGTTTTTTTTAGATATTCATGGTTTTGATGAGTTTAGAAAGGTTGATATCATTACGATATCAATATGGTGGTAGTGGTTTGCTTTGGAATTTGAATTTTATGTTTGAAATGATTAAATAGAAGCTTTCATAGTTCTGCATGGTTTTAAACCGACGACCTTATACAAGGTGTTCCTTAATAGTACACTCATTCACCATTTGTTCTATGCCCCGTGGGAAAATGAGCTAACATGTTAGTAATGTTGATACGTTACAAATATTTTGAAATTGAGATATAATATGAGCACATATATAGGAAATTCTAAAAGAAATCATTTTTCATCCTCCACATTTTTAATATCACAAAGATTACAAATAATTTCATTCCACAGTGTTTTAGGGGTTAACCAACACCCTGTTTCATTGTGGAGCTTGTATGATTTTGTTCATATTTTAGCAATGCTGATTTTCTTCTTTAAGATGACTATAATAAAAACATAATTTTGATCTTCTAGATTAAGGAACTAATGACCTCTTTTTAATATCTTAATTTTCTCTTATACTCTATTTTTTTTATCACACTACACTTTTCCTTAAATTTAGATATGATAATATTTTTAACGGTACCAATATTTTGCATAGTGGTATCTTTCTCTCTTCTCCAATGGTTTAGATAAGACTTATGATCTTTATAACAATCCCTCTTGAGCCAAAAGTGGCTTTCATTGGATTTTGAAATAATCTTTCAAAGCCTCTTATCTTAAATATTAATTGCCTTGTGCTTGTAAATAATTATTTGCTTTTTACACAAATAGTTGATCACTTTCTACATTTTAAATTGATATTTTCCATAAATTTAGAAAGATATTAAGAGAATATTCTTTACTAGGGTATTAAGAGAATATTCTCTAAAATGATATTAGGACAAGATTCTAAAACATAAATTTTTGACTTTAATGTTATATATAAAGTTGGTGTAAATTCAAAAGATATTGAGACATTTAGAGTGATATTAAGACCAGGTTCTAAAACTTAGGAGTTTTATTTTAATGTTTTATGTTACAATTTAATTGTTATTATTTTTAAATTCACAAATTACGATAATATGTTTAATTATTTAATTACTATGATTAATCTAGTTTTCGGAAAAAATTAACATGATTTTTAAAAAACATTTAATTAATATCTTATGTATAATAAAAAAATGACCAAAGAACAACCATTTCTTAGAAAGAATAAACATGTTACAATTGGTCACCTTATCACCTTATAATTATCATTAAGGATCGTAGAGGCAAACAAGAATATCTTATGTGTTGTTTTGTTGATTTTAGAAGATTTTTAAAAAGTCTTTGACATTGTTCATAATGTTAAGCTATGAAAAAATTGGAAGACAATGGTGTCCCAACTAAACTTTATAATGTTGTGATTAGACTACATGAAAAGGTTGTCTATGAAGCAATGCAAGAATGAGTTGTCTATGGACATTAATTGTACTATTGATTATAAGTAAAGGTGTCCCCTTACTTCCACCATTTTTACCATCGATATCAATAAAATTGAGTAATGTTTAGAGAAGAAAGGATGCATTGGTATTAACATGGTTGGATTCCTTGTTGTCCTTATATATAATAACGATTCTTCTTGCAAAAACTATTAAATATCTTGACAAGAAACTCAAATATTTGTAGGAATTCTACAAAAATTACGATCTTGTCATTAATATTAATAAAACCAAGATTATGATAATAAAATCTAAAAAAAGAATTTATCCTTAAATTTTGTATGGTGATATTAACATCATTAAATATGTGCAATCTTAAAAGTACTAAGGCATTAATTAACATGATTTATCACTTATTTAACATGACTAGTTGGTTTCCATCTTTAGGTAGTGAAATGGATCACATCCTGTGTTATTTATGTGTCCTTTGTTGTATTGGTTAATTGTTCCGCATCTAATTTCTTTAGTCATGGTAGAGGAATATGAAAAGGTTTTCCTATAGCCGCCGTACTATTTATTTTAGTGGTGGAGGGTTTAATTTGTCTTATGCACCATGCTAAGAACAATGGATCCTTTTGGGGTATACATATAGGAGGTTTGACAAATGTAACCCATTTTCTTTTTGTTGATGATATCCTGATTTTCTGTTATGGGTCTAGGAGAGAAGTTGCAATGATACAAGGTGTTGGAGTAGGGTCCCGCAGCTACAGAGGAAGCTGCTAGTTTAGCGGAAAGGTAAAGTTTTGGCGGAAAGAGGAGAAGGCAAGGCTACGACGCTGTAGCGCGTTTCCAGCTGTAGAGCAGAGCTGGAAACATTGACTTTTGAGATAGAAAAGTCTATAAGGCAACGGTACCTGAGCGGCCGAGAGAAGAATGCTCAACTACTGCATTAAAGGCAGTGGCGGAAGATAGGAGGGCTCAGCGACCCTCATAAAGAAGAAGGAGCAACGAGGCTCAAGCATTAAAGACAAAGGCCAGAGAGAGAACAGGTGAAGCGGTGCATAGTACCCATGATCAGCGCCGGGAAGCATGGAACACTGCAGAAAGCTGCAGTGTGATGGGAAGCGGCTACCTCAAGGACAGAGAGGACCGACTGTCACTAATTAGGGTATGGTTTACTGTTGGGACAGGCCCACAGTGTTGTAAGGGCACGACCTTCGGGCTGCCTATAAAAGCTTGCATTTTGTATTGTAAAAGGGTTGGTTAGTTTAGAGGTTGATTCCTTAGTTGATTAGTTGAATACTTTTGAAGTAGGTTCAGGAGTCAGTCAGACAGACTGTGTTGTAACGATCCAGACACCTAGCTTGTCTGTGAGTCATTCGAGTCTGTATGTAACCATCCAGAGAGAGAACAGAGAGGGAAGGATATATTGTAAGAAAGGTAGTATAGAGATAGAAAAAGGCTAGAGATCTAGAGGAGATCTCGCGCTGCATATGCAGTGCAACAGACTGTGCCAACTTCCCTCAAGATAGATAATAGAAGCACAGTTTGGTGGACGTAACTCCCATCCTGGGGGTGAACCACGTTAAATCCGCGTGTTATGTGTTGTATGAATGTGACTGCATTTGTTTACTGTTACTGGTTATTATGCTTATGATATTAGCTACAGTCAATGAATGTATGTATTGTTCAGCTTACAGTAGTACTTGGGGATTAAAGTAATTGAAGTATTTCAGTAAGTTGCATAAAGGCTCCCTTATATTGTTTCTAAATGATTGTTTAATTGGAATATAACTTCCTAGGAGTCGAACTTCGCCCGTCGACGCAACCAAGGTTAGAGCGCAAGTCATGGAGGTAGAATATCGTAGAGAGGCGATATCGCACCGGCAGAGAAGCTGCGGTGCGCAATACTGCGAGTTGAGGGTCTGGCGTTGAGAAGGGGTTGCTTGTCCTGCGGTGCGTAGTGATGCGATAAGGAAGGAGATATTGTGAGAAGGCAGAAGGAGTGAGACGAGGGAAGACCCCGTGCGGTGCGCGCGAGGGTAGGGAAGCTGCGGTGAGAAGGACTGTGCGACGGAGAAAGTGCGCAACGCACCCACCCAGTAGGAGGTTCCGCAGCCTGAAGAGCTGCGCAGCACCAGTAGGACTGCCACAGAACCTGGTCCAAGACACTTGAGTCTTGGCCAACCCATTAGATTCACTTCGGGTGAGACTTTAGGCCGCTTTGCGGTCTGTCGCCGAAAGGGCCAGTGGATTAGGGGTGTTGTTGATTGATTACAGTAAACCCGAGTCTGCCCATGCAATCAACAAATGGTTCCGTTGCCGGTTTAAATGACTGGGAGTCTATGTTTTGTTGGAACCCTACCAGGGAAGAGTTCCACCAGTGGCTAGATTCAAATTTAAGGGAGTTTGCCAAGAAAGAAAACCGAAGCCCTAAACTGAGCACAGAAGACTGGCTAGTAAAGCATATCGCTTCAGACATACACGCTATATTTTTTGCAACCTACGGAAACGAGCTTTTCGACTGGCTATCCAAGCTGACAGCTAGCAACACATTCAAGAAGAAAAGAAACATTGTCTAGACACCGAAGCTGATTCAGACCGTGCAGAACCTTGACGATCCAATTACGAGAGCAGTGGAATTTTGGCTCACCAGCGTGCTAAATGGTTTTGTTACAGAATTTGCAGTTGATCAGAGAAAGAGCTTCAGCGAAGCCGAACGATACTTTTTCAGAGGATATCGTGGTAAGTACCTAAGATCTCTAAACCTGTCCCTTAAGATGCTGCTATATGAAAAAGGAAGAATGGATTTAGTCTCAGATGAATAAGTAAAGATAGTAATGTCACAAGAATTTGAAAGTGATTTAGACGACATTAGAAGAACACGTAGCGGAAAGAAGTATAAGGTAGGCCACAGATCTCCAATATTTGAGAACAGTTCAGACAGTATTCGACAACAGAGTCCTAGCACTACAAAAGAATCTGAGGAGGGTATACCTTACCATCTTTATACCCCGCAGAAACAGACCGGAACTTAGAATAACCCCGTAGGTACACCATCCAGTAGTTCACAGACAGTACCTACTCCCGCTACAACAACCTCACCTACACCGCTAAGTGGTAGTACCCCAGTCAGTCAGAATCCACCACAGAGGAATAGAATGGGAGATGACATGAAGCTGCCTACTTTTAAAGGTACAGGAGTAGAAGACCCAGAACAGCATTGGTTCCTATGTGAAGCCATGTGGACCATTAAAACGATCAACGATGATAACCTTAAACTTGTACAGTTAGTCACCACACTCAGAGATAGAGCGTTGACATGGTACATCAAGTACACTACATTACCCAAGACGCTTTCCCAGGTCAAGAACGCCATGATCAAAGAGTTTAAGAAACCTAAGTCTGAATCTCAGTGTATTATAGAGCTTAAGGATATTAAGCAGCTTCCATCAGAATCAGTATGGGACTTTGACCGGAAGTTCAAAGCCCTCATAGACCAAGTGAGCTTTGATTTTGCACCAAAGCAGCATAAGGAATGGTTTATTGCAGCACTGCTCCCTCATATCAGAATGCCACTAATGCAGCAGAAACTCACTACCCAAGATGAAGCGCTGGAGATGGCAATGAAACTAGAGGCTTCACCTCTAGCGGAGACTACCACAGGCATGACAACCCTACAGAACCAGTTGGCCAACCTCACGTTACAGATACACGAACTAAAAAAAGGAAAAGAGGTTATGCAAGACAGGTGGTGCATAAAGTGTAGAGCACATGGCCATAGTAAAGACAACTGTCCAGTCTTTGCAGACTATTTAGCATCAGGGACCCCTAGCCCCTTACCAAGAACACAAGGGCCATGGTGTGAAATATGTAAAGCACATGGACACCCACCTCAGCAATGCCCATTGCTTCAGAAGTACGTACAGACACCTAAGAACCTGTATTGTATTTTCTGTAAATCTATCGGGCATGATAAACAGGACTGCCGAGCTTATGATCTCATGTCAGAGAGACAGCATGATGTGTACAGAGTCCAAGCCGACACACAGGGTCAAGCAGCAGGACAACTACCGAATCAGACTTATGGAGGCCGTGGAGGAGGATTCAGAGGAAGAGGCCGAGGAGGAGGCTTTGGCCGAGGAGGGGGATTTGGCCAAGGCCATGGACCAGTCACTTGTTATAACTGTGGAACTGTAGGACACTATGCTAGGGACTGTCAGAACGCCACTACTACTTGTAACTACTGCAAATCCTATGATCATACCATTGAAGAATGTCCTATCCTGATTGCTAGGATGAAATACCCTAAGCCAGCAGCACACCAGAACATCCAGCTTATTGCTGCTGAATCGAAGGAACCAGAACCAAGCGTCAATATCGTGACTCGAAGCGGTGCTTCCATTAGTGGCACATCGCAGGAGAACGGAAAGAACGCAAGTCAGGGGTGGGTATGCAAAGCCCCTAGTAAAACAACACCATTAGACTTACAAAAGAATAAAGAAACATTTCATGAAGCCAAGGATTTCTTTGATGAACCAACCCCATCAGGATCTCAGGTACCACCATTTAGAGGCGTACCATAGCAAACCTCTGGTGACAGGAGCCTTGAGTAGGCACAGCAGGCTACCACATCGGGAAGATGCGACGAGGAGGAATCGACAGGGAGTGTACAATCCTTCCTGCACAGCTGCATGAAATTCCTGAGAAATGACAAAGCTGTCGGTGAGCTACAACGCATGATAGACCAGTGTCAGCAACCATCTCTTTTGGGCAGTGCACACCGCACTGTCCATAACATTACCAGACATGCAAGGACAGGAAGAGAGATGAAATTCACAGCGCAGATTGGCGAGTTTGAAATGGATGAGGTTGTCTTAGACCTAGGATCAGAGGTCAATGTTCTAACTAAGCAGACATGGGAACAGATGGGTCACCCTTAGTTAGCTCTATCTCCTATCCATCTAAGACTAGCTAATCAGCAGTGGGTGTCACCATTGGGTCGACTACCGCAGGTGCCAGTTGATATTGATGGAGTTCGTACTTTTGTGGACTTCGAGGTTATAGAAATCATTGGCGACAGTCGACCTTATCCAGCACTACTAAGCATTGATTGGGCGATCGCTAGCAAGGTTGTCATTGACCTAAAGAAAAGACAAATGACCTTTGAAGATGCGCAGATCTGGGTCATCGCACCATTGGACCCTCTCCAGGGCCCTAGATACGTTGAACCTATCAGAGTAGAAGAGGAGGCATATAACATCGATAATCTCTACCAGGTGACTGCAAACCAGAATGATTATATAAATCCCATCGCAGAAGGGCATATTAGTTGGCAATGCGACAGTTCATGCGCATCGGATTCTGATGTCGACTTAGAAAACTAGCAGAACAGACTGTATGAAGTTTCATCGTGCAGATGTGCATTTATAAGTAAGTCGCTGCGATGGATAGGCACAGAAATCAATGAGATCCCATCATATCATGGTCTGACGGATATCCAAGAGTTCTTGGAACAAATTGAGCAACAAATTCCTCAGGAGCAGAGGACCGCAGCTATGGACCTTGCAGTTCGAGCTACACCTGCAAGATGGTGGTATGTGCATAAAGAGAATATCGCATCATGGGATAACATAAAAATATTGATGGCCATCAGATTCTCTGACGATAGAGAGTATGTTCAGTAGAAGTACACAGGAGAAACTGACCCCAAGGTACACATTCAGACATGTCAACAGAACTGGTTGGACATTCCACAGGATGAATGGGTTCACAGATTCATTCACACATTGGACACAATTCCAAGGAATTGGTATACAGAGACCGAGCTGCGCAAGGGAACGAACACATGGTCACTTATGATAGACAGTTTCCTGCTCACCTTCGCATTTGAGTCAGAACATCCAAGCGTTGCCTAGGCCCTAGACATAATCAAGACAAAGATTTTCGAGGATCGCACTATCTCACTACCAGTCCAACCTGAGTGGACTAGCCAGCTCAAAGAGGCGTTGGAATGCTATAATTTTGTAGCAGAACCAGAGGAGGCGGATGAAGATCCTCGCAATACTAACATTCCCGAATCAGAAGGCACTCGCGATGTGGAGGGACCACAGCTATAGATTCCAGCAATAACTGAACCTGTTAAGATTAAAAAGGTTAATATTGGCACAGACGAAGAACCTAAGTTTGCCTCTATTGGAGACTACTGGAATGATGAAATAGTCGGACAGATTGCAGATCTGCTACACGACTATCAGGACCTATTCCCCACCAAATTCACGGAGATGAAGGGAATAGTAGGAGACCTGGGAGTCATGAGGATACCATTGAAGGAGGATGCTAGACCAGTAAAACAGTGCCCATATAGATTGAATCCGTGCTACAAAGAAAAAGTTAAGGACGAAATCGATAAAATGCTAGCAGCAGGCATCATTGAGCCAGTAGAGGAAAGCGAATGGGTTAGCCCTATGGTCGTGCAAGAGAAGAAAACAAAAGGAGACATCAGAATCTGTGTGGATCTGCGAAAACTCAACGATGCATCACTTCATGACCCATTTCCAACGCCATTCACTGATGAAGTATTAGACAACATGGGAGGACAGGAGGTCTACTCCTTCACTGATGGCTTTTCAGGCTACCACCAGATCAGAATACATCCAGAAGATCGCTCTAAGACCAATTTTGCAACAGAATGGGGCTCGTTCCAGTATACGGTAATGCCCTTTGGTCTTAAGAATGCCCCAGCTATATTTTCTAGAGTAGTAGTTGCTGTATTTAAAGAATACATTCATAAATTCTTAGAAGTATATTTTGTTGATTGGACTGTATTTGGGCTACTTGATAAGCACATAGGAGATCTCAGACTGATGCTAGAGAAATGTAGGCAATACCAGATCTCCCTAAACTTGAAGAAATGTATATTTTGTGCACCATTTGGTATTTTGTTGGGCCACATTGTGTGTAGACAGGGCTTGATGGTAGATCCCGTGAAGATTGCCATCATTGTGAACCTCCCAGCACCGAGCTCCGTCAAGCAACTGAGAACATTACTTGGTCATACTGGGTACTACAGAAAGTTCATCAAGGGATACGCAAAGATTACAGCACCAATGGAGAAATTGCTAAAGAAAGATGTCAAATTCCTATGGAACGAGGAATGCCAGCAGAGTCTAGACATCCTTAAACAGAAGATGGTTACAGCACCCATCCTAGTATTTCCAGACTGGACTAAGCCTTTCCATGTACATGTGGATCCATCCGGCATCGCATTAGGAGTCATCTTGACCCATCCAGGAGAAGGGGATCTTGATCATCCCATCGCCTATTCCAGCAGAAAGCTATCGACAGCGGAAGAGAACTACACCACAACAGAAAGGGAGGGCTTAGCTATGGTATATGCGCTGCAGAAGTTCAGGCACTATCTATTAGGCGCATCGTTCAAAATGTTTACTGACCATTCCGCACTGAAGTACCTAGTCAATAAACCCGTGTTAGGGGGGAGAATCTGCAGATGGTTACTCCTCTTCCAGGAGTATGATTTTGAAATCATTGTGAAACCAGGGAGACTGAATGCGGGACTTGATCATCTATCATGAATAGAATCAGGAGAAGAACCAAGTAACCTTGAAGACAATCTGCCCGATTCACAGTTATTCTCAATCCAAATTGCAGATGACTACTATACTGAAATTATTCAATTCCTCACTACAGGAGTAGCACCTGATGGGTTTACTAAGCATCAAAAGAAACAGTTGGTTGTAAAGGCAGCAGACTTTACCCTCATCGCAGGATGCCTATACAAATTAGGCCCGGACGAAGTTCTACGCAGATGTGTAATGCCGCATGAAAAAGACGTTATTATTAGAGAGGCACATTCAGGAACTGCAGGAGGTCATTTCGCTGGAAAGCCTACTACGCAGAAAATCCTGGAGGCAGGATTATGGTGGCCTACACTACATAAAGACACCAAGGACTTTTGTAGATGCTGCGATATCTGCCAGAGGGTAGGAAAACCCTCGCGACGTGATGAAATGCCGCTGCGACCGCAGGTCACGCTGCGTGCATTTGACAAGTGGGCAATAGATTTTGTGGGTCCTATCAACCCACCGGGAAAGCGCACGGGTGCGAGATATATTATCACTGGAACAGAGTACCTCACCAGATGGGCAGAGGCCAAGGCAGTAAGAAATTGTGATGCTTCTACAGCTGCACAGTTCCTGTTCAAAAATATCATTAGTAGATTCGGATGCCCAGTAATTTTGATGAGTGATCAAGGCACACACTTCTTGAACAGCACTATTGAGGCATTGACAGAAGAATTCCAGATTCAGCACTATAAGAGCACTCCCTACCATCCGCAAGCTAATGGTACGGTCGAGGCCTTCAATAAGATTTTAGAAAATGCTCTTACGAAGATCTGCAATAACCAAAGGAATGACTGGGATCTCAGAGTTAACGCTGTGCTGTGGGCATACAGAACCACATGCAAGAAACTTACGGGACACACACCTTTCAGTTTGGTATATGGACAGGAGGCTGTTATGCCTATGGAGTATATTCTTCCTAGTTTAAGAGTCGCTTAGATTACCGGGATGACTGATATAGCCACGGTAGAGGAACGGTTAGCACAACTGCTTACCTTGGAAGAAGACAGATTCATCGCTGGATTCCATCAGACAGTGCAGAAAGCACGAGAAAAATCCTGGCATGATAGACACATTAAGAATAAGATTTTCCAGATCAGAGACCTAGTGCTCCTGTATGACAGCAAATTCCTGAAGTCTCCAGGGAAGTTCAAAACACATTGGATGGGGCCATATCAGATACAGCAAGTCACAGAAGGAGGTGCTGTTCAACTCAGTCAGTTGAACGGGGAGCTTCTTCCCACATGGATTAATGGCAGTAGGCTTAAGCTCTACAGTGACAACCTCCCCACCTCTCCATCCTAGCACGAACAGTTTATAGAGGTGCAGATGCCCAGTGTAGTTGAAAGGAGGCATCGCACCGCGAACTAGTCTACACCGGCAGACAGCCTAGTCAGGAGGAATCACAGCAGCGCGATTTAAAAAAAATAAAAAATAAAAATAAATAAAAATAAATTTTTTTGACATCGTTTGGTTGCGCAGGTGACAAGGAGATTACATCGCAGCAATGCGACGTTTCACCGTGCCACGTGTCCAGTTGGAAACTAACAGTGGACCGTCAAGTCACGGTCTGACAGGCAGTTAATGAGGAAATGACCGGTATCCCTTACCGTAGATTTGGCGGTAGGCCTCATTAAGTTTCTAGATTTGGCAAAATCTTTGACAAGACCGGCACCTGAGCATGCACAATTCGAGCAGCACGTGAGCAGATTTCCGCATTGATTGAGGTTTGGAATGACGGGCATGGTCTCATCCATGCAATAATTAAGTCCGACGGGTTTTACTGGGATGACCGCTCCATCCGGGAGCGATGACTCGCCATAAATATAGGAACTACCCAGGTACGGGAGTCACATTTGCAAACATCCGAGCGCCATATAGAGCAGCCCTGAGTATCCCTTGTGCAGTATTAGCCAATCCAGTTACAGAGTACAGTGACTCCCAGAGCTAGAAGCCATTGCACGCCCAGTAGATTCAGCCAAGTGGGTTCTGCCCAAGGACGAACCCTTAGAAGAAAATTCGGACAGAACATACTGACTGTGTGGTTGCCATGACGACGCCACCCAAGGTTGTGAAATTAGAAGCACTGAAACTCAAAAATCCCCCCTGGAGGAAGAGCCCAGTACGGGATGCCGAGGGTGTCATCAAAAGCTCTGCCCAAGAGAAGAAGAAAGACAAGCCGACCACTGAAGATAAGAAAGCGGAGCGGAAGAATGGTGAGAAGAAATCTCCCGTCGGAAAGAAAGTAAAAATCATAAAAAGAAAGCAACGGGAGAAAATCGCTGACCTATCTGACCAGCTAGCCAAAGAACAAAAGATTCCTAAGGTAAAGAAACAACATATGGTTGTCATAGATCAGAGGCAGCGTGCATGCTTGGAGAGGGTTGCTGAGCAAGAAAAGGCAAAAAGAACCCTGAGGATCCAAGGCAGCATATGGACCTGGACCACTTTGAAGAGAAGAGAAGTGGACGAGGAATGAAAATCCAGCGGAGGGGAGACTTCCAGAACGAGGACAAAGGCTTGTTTGCGGAACGGAACTCATGGGTTGCATTCCCCCCATATGCCAGGCTCCAGTCTGAATGAAATGTTTGAGAAGGCTGGCAGACACAGATTTTCCTTGTGATAAAAGTTCTAACCCCCATCAAGAGGAAAGGATATCTATGGTGCACTTCTCAAACACTAGAGCGTTCTCAGAGGAGAACTGGCAAAGGCGGCGAAATTGTCACTATGGGCAGACAGGATAAGAGAGCCCAACGAACTAAGTTATCGAAACTCCAGAGAGAGCGTGTCGAGGTAATGAAGAATGAAGTTGCAGAACTTCGGGGTAAGTTGCAGAAAACTTCGCAGGAGGCGAAGGAGAAGCTACAACAGGAGATACCTGCTGGTAGTGGCTCGGGGGCGAGCCACAAGTGATTGTTAGGGGACTGTTGGAGTAGGGTCCTGTAGCTACAGAGGAAGCTGCTAGTTTAGCGGAAAGGTAAAGTTTTGGCGGAAAGAGGAGAAGGTAAGGCTACGACGCTGTAGCGCATTTCCAGCTGTAGAGTAGAGCCGGAAACATTGACTTTTGAGATAGAAAAGTTTATAAGGCAACGGTACCTGAGCGGCCGAGAGAAGAAATCTCAACTACTGCATTAAAGGCAGCAGCGGAAGATAGGAGGGCTCAGCGACCCTCATAAAGAAGAAGGAGCAACGAGGCTCAAGCATTAAAGACAAAGGCCAGAGAGAGAACAGGTGAAGCGGAGCATAGTACCCATGATCAGCGCCGGGAAGCATGGAAGACTGCAGAAAGCTGCAGTGTGACGGGAAGTGGCTACCTCAAGGATAGAAAGGACCGACTGTCACTAATTAGGGTATGGGTTTACTGTTGGGACAGGCCCACAGTGTTGTAAGGGCACGACCTTCGGGCTGCCTATAAAAGCTTGCATTTTGTATTGTAAAAGGGTTGGTTAGTTCAGAGGTTGATTCCTTAGTTGATTAGTTGAATACTTTTGAAGTAGGTTCAGGAGTCAGTCAGACAGACTGTGTTGTAACGATCCAGACACCTAGCTTGTCTGTGAGTCATTCGAGTCTGAATGTAACCATCCACAGAGAGAACAGAAAGGGAAGGATATATTGGAAGAAAGGCAGCATAGAGATAGAAAAAGGCCAAAGATCTAGAGGAGATCTCGCGCTGCATATGCAGTGCAACAGACTGTGCCAACTTCCCTCAAGATAGATAATAGAAGCATAGTTTGGTGGATGTAACTCCCATCTTGGGGGTGAACCACATTAAATCCACGTGTTATGTGTTGTATGAATGTGACTGCGTTTGTTTACTATTACTGGTTATTATGCTTATGATATTAGCTGCAGTCAATGAATGTATGTATTGTTCAGCTTACAGTAGTACTTGGGGATTAAAGTAAATGAAGTATTTCAGTAAGTTGCATAAAGGCTCCCTTATATTGTTTCTAAATGACTGTTTAATTGGAATATAACTTCCTAGGAGTCGAACTTCACCCGTCGACGCAACCAAGGTTAGAGCACAAGTCGTGGAGGTAGAATATCGCAGAGAGGTGATATCGCACCAGAAGAGAAGCTGCGGTGCGCAATACTGCGAGTTGAGGGTCTGGCGTTGAGAAGGGGTTGCTTGTCCTGCGGTGCGTAGTGATGCGATAAGGAAGGAGATATTGTGAGAAGGCAGAAGGAGTGAGACGAGGGAAGACCCCGTGCGGTGCGTGCGAGAGTAGGGAAGCTGCGGTGAGAAGGACTGCGCGACGGAGAAAGTGCGCAACGCACCCACCCAGTAGGAGGTCCCGTAGCTTGAAGAGCTACGCAGCACCAGTAGGACTGCCACAGAACATGGTCCAAGATACTTGAGTCTTGGCCAACCCATTAGATTCACTTCGGGTGAGACTTCAGGCCGCTTTGCGGTCTGTCGCCGAAAGGTTCAGTGGATTAGGGGTGTTGTTGATTGATTACAGTAAACCCGGGTCTGCCCATGCAATCAACAAGGTATATTGGATCTTTTTGCAGAAGCTACAAGTATTGTATACAATAAGAGGAAATCAATGCTCTCTTTTATGAACCTAGATTGAGAAGTGGTGGACTGGATCCGTACCTAGTTCGATTTATTAATGGTGGACATACAATTGGGATTAAATATTCGGAGGATTTGTCTTATAGCCTAATTCATACCAAATAAGGAATTGGGCATGGTTAGTTGGAAATATTAAAAAAAGATCATTTCTATGGTGCAACAAATGGCTTTCTAGGGGAGGTCAAGTGGTCATGGTAAAATCATTCTTAGAAGCTATACCTATTTTCTAGGTATCTTTGGCCTATGTTCCCATTTCCATATTGGAATAGATCAAAAGTTGTGTTATGATTTATTTTGGAAAGACAGACAAGAGGATAAATCTTTTTATTGGGTGGCATGTAATAAGATAACTTGGTCTAAAGAGTTAAGTGGGTGGGGTTTAAAAAATCCTAGATGTTTTGCAAAGGCCCCAGCTTGAAAAGGAGTGTGGAGAATCCTGAAAGGAGAGGGATTATGGGCGAACAATGGTTTATTAAAAATATATTCATCCACTATCCATAGAGGAATGGCTTGGAGTAAAAGAAAATTCCATTAAAAATGTATCCACAATGTGGAATGCTTTGATTTTGGCATTTCATGTTATTGGAGATTGGTTAGTATGGAATGTTGGAAATGTTAGGAAGTTGAGACTAAGATAGGATCCATGGATAAGTTGTGAAGGTGCACACATTCTACCACATGCAATGGTAAAGTCTTTGAGGGATCAAGGCTACATCTTTTTAGAACATATAGTATATTAGGTTAATACTACCGTTAAGAGGCAAGAATGGTTAAAGGCACAAGATCTATGGTTTATGGAATTTGGGGAAGTTTCATTATGGGAAATGTACATTAAGGACCTCCATAACAGCCACATCAGACTGGTCGACCATGAAGACTCATTTATCTGGCCCAGGAATTCCATCGAAGGACAGTGACACACCCAGGTTGGGTTACATGCTCATTAGGGAGGAAGAAGAAATCATAGAACACCAATGGTGGTTTAAATCTATCTAGAAATATAGATTGTCCAATAAAATTACTAAAATTTTCATTTGGTTGGCTCTAACCAACAAGGGCCATGTCTAGGATAACATGATTAACAAATTTGGGATTGGACCTGGGAAATATCCCTTATGTAAGGTTAGTGGAAAAAAATTATCAATCACCTATTCTTATAGTGTTCTTATATCACAAAAATGTGGGATTTTTCCTCACAGGTTAGTGGTTTACTGTTTATTTGGGTAGGAAATTTTTTTGAAGAAGCTTTGGATACATGGAAAAACAATCTAGAATTCAAGGATTATAAGTACCTCTCAATCATTCTTATCTGGGAGTATGGATTTCAAGGAATTAAATTATTTTTTTATGGCAACCATATTCCTTCATTAGTTTATGCTTCAAAACGTCTTTCTATATTAAGTCACTTTCCTCAAGGGGGGGAGACACAGAAGAATAGGAGGGTGATGGAGAAGGTTATTGATAGGAATTTCAGTAAGTCTTATTTTGATGGTTCATCTCAGGGCACTCTTGGGTTAGGGAGCAACTGGTATTCTATATCTTTCAGATTCCCTCTGGATCAATTATGTTGTAGGATTAGGGAAAATACCTAATAATAGAGAAGGGTTATTACCGTTAAAGATATTTTTGTTGATGGGAATTGTGAATGGAGTACATAATCTACAAGTGTTTGGGGGCTCCAAGATATTCATTGATTGGATGTAATAGAAAACACCCCCTAGAAACATTGATTCCATACCCATATATGAAGAGACTGATAGGATAACCAGATAAATTAGGAATGTAAAATTTGAACACATCTACAAAAAAAGAAACCAATTGGTTGAACAAATGTCAAAGAATGGACTTCATTGGTATGAGAACATGGAATAAATGGGAGATGGAGAACAACACATTGACAGAACTTAATCTAAAACTTTTTATGGAGTAAAGGAAGCTGAACAAATGAAACAACAAAATAATCCATGAGATATTTTATGTTTTTTTCTATACTGAATTTTTTGTCTTAAAGATTCAATGAATCATGGATAGGTAGGAGGACAATAGTTTACACTACTATTTTTTTTTAGCACAAAACAATTTAATATATAACTTATCTTGTAGAGCTGATTTTGATGCAAGGCCATATGGACTATAAACAATTTGGCTTTTTAATACAAAGTATTGCACAATTTTTTCAAAGAAAAAATATATTTTTATAAAGTCTTTAAAAAATAATAAAATTTTAAATATACAATGTAGTTTTTTAATACAAAGTATTACACAATTCCCTTTGGCTCTTAAACCTAGGCATTCTTTGTTCAACACTTCCTTCCATTGAGATACTCCCTTCCATTAAATGGAATACTCCTGATGTTGTGTCAATTCGTTCAAAAATGATGGTATTCTCAACCCTTGTAGCACTAACAAGAACATATACAGTGAAAGAGGGAAACCCTGACAAAGCCCTCTAGAAGCCTTGAAAAAATAGGACCTCGAACCATTGATCAGTACCACAAAGATTGTGGAAGTCACACAACTCACGATATATCTAGTGAGATCTAAATTGAACCAAATGTGAAGTAGAACCAATATTAAAAAGAGCCAGGAATCCTTATCATATGTTTTCGATAAATTAAGTTTAATAGTCACCGCTTTCATATCATTATTTTTAATAGAATGAATACCTTCCTGCACTGCACCCAACACCTCATGTATGAGGTGACCCTTCAAAAATAAAATTGCTCCATAGACATATATTCAGAGAGAAAGGGCTTGATACGGATTTCCAATATTTTCACAATGATTTTATACACCCCATTACAGAGTGAGATAAGACTGAATTCCGTGAATACGATAGAATTGTCCTTCTTAGGTATTAAAGAAATAAAAGTATAATTAAAATATTTAGGGACTTCTTCAGATAGGCATACTTCTTATACAAATTTTAACAAATCATCATCTATCATCTCAAAAAAATCTAGATAAAATTTTGGGCACCACCCATATGACCCTAGACTCTTATCTCTACAAAAACACTTCAAGGCACTAAATAATTCCTCAATGGAAACAACTCTAAATAAATTACCACTATACTCCTAACTCAACATTATAAAAAATTTCTGGATAATTTGAAGCGTTCCAAGCAAATTAGGTTGTGCTACATCTGAACATAGCCTATGAAAGTGCATACCTGTCTCTCCACCAATTACGAAAAACCCCCTGATCAAATTTCCCAATTGATTTTGAACATCCCAAATAGTATTAGCATTGCTTCGATGAGGTGCCCTCTTCTAAAAAAAATTGATGTTTTGATCCCCCACCTCCAACCAAAGAGCCCTACTTTTTAGACTCCATTCATGTTGAATGTATTCCAATGACTTCAATCTATCCTTCTCATAAAGAGAGATGTTTCCTTATGATTACAAATGGAAAACACTAGAAAATCATTGTTATAGAGCCTCTCCAATTCCAATTCCACATCCAGCAAACTTCCCTCACAGACCTTCTAATGAGAATCATTCCATTCCCTAACTTTTTTCTTAAGGGCCTTAAGATTCAAAACAAATTGACTAGAAGACCACCAATGACCATATTGAAATTGGACCCAAGAGGATTCCACCAAAGAGAGAAATCAATTTAAATCGACTAGTTGGAATTCAGTTAAATGGATCTCTTGACTTATCCATGGAAGCTCCAATTTCCAGGAGTATAGAAAAATGATCAAAGAACATACAATACCCAAACCAAGATCCAAACACATGCCTATATTCAAATATGATTTCACTCATAAAAAACCTATATAGTCTTTTGTAAATACCTTGATCACCAACACACTTGTTGGACCAAGTCAACTTTATCTCCACATGATTGACATTAATCCATCCATGCGATGCAACTATTTCATGAAGATCCCCGATTGTAACATCTTCTTGGGAAAAGGGGCCCCAAACCTTGTTCATAGAGAGCATGAGATTCAAGTTTCCTCCCACTATTAATGAGTTTTCCTTGTAATAATCATTCTCCAAAACAGATGACCAGAACTCCAATCTGTCCACATATGGGTCATAGATTTTGAGCACCAAAAAGTTCTGGTTTAACTCCAAGATGTGAAATTTGACCCCCAAGGTCAAGTTCCCTCCAAAAACATTTAGAAACTTCATATGAGAAGAATCCCCTGAAATCAAGTCCTAAGAACGACCTCTAAAATCCACATAAAATAAACAAAAATGAGGAAAAATGTTCTCTAATTGACAAACAATCTCCATTCCAATTGCCATAGTTTCTTGTAACAAAAAAAAATTAGGTTTTTCTAATTCTACGAAATGCTTGAAGGCTAGCAATATGGCCCACCCTCCAAGGACATGAACAATGATAGAAATAATCTTCATTAATAACCACCCTCCCTGGGTTTTCTTACTCTAAGTACCCCTAATAAATGTAAATGGTGACCTTGATATATTTCACACTTTTCCTTCTCCTTAGCATGATACCTTTTGGATTTCTTCCTGGATTTTCCTACAGAGGCCAGAGGATATGCCATTTCTAAGACTTCAACAGTTACTCCATTTTTTACATGGGAGTGCAAAAATTAAGGCCCCCTACTATCACTATCGGAGTAACTATCTTCTTTATCTAAAACCTAAGACAGATCACCAATGGCTCAACAACCTCCACCTCATCCACTAACACATCCCCCAAGGTATCTACAATAGATGGAACCTTATTATCCTCTACTTGAAAAAATACCCCCCAATCAATCCAACACCTTGCATGCAGCTTCCATGACACCTTCAATTGCCTCCAAATTACTATCTTTTTCTGAAACTAGTTTCCCACTATATTGCCAAAGATTCACAATCTTCACCATTTGACTGCACACGATTTCAAATCCATCTGTAATATTATAAGAATCAAGCAATTTATATGCCTCCACACATGGATCTGTGAAATTTAGTCACAACAATCTTGAGACTAAAGCATAATCTTACTGAAGATTCAAGACAATTTACACACAAAATGACATAACAGTGCTAAAATTAGAGGTTGCAGCTGTATATTATCAATAATCAATAATGATATAGTGATACAATGTCATACACTTGCATGAATAGTAATACAATTCGAATCTCAAGGAGGTCATTCAAATTGGAAACATGAGAGTGGCTTAGCTGTCAGTTAGACACACTAAACACACCATTTAACCACTAGTCATATCCATAATTGAATATAATTGAGTCCTAACTGAATTGGAGGGTAGTAATGACTGAGTCTAACTGAATAGAAGTCAACTGCATGTAATTCAGTAGATGGGGGAGCATATCTAACTCAAGTCATCTATGATGAAGTGAACTGAATTGAAACTAGTCACCAGAAGTTGTTGGAGGCGCGTTAAATCACTCCAGTTAACCCAAATCAGACCATAATAGACAAATGGATGAGGAAGACAATTTTCCAACTTATCTTAACTTATTGTTAGGTGAAAGAAAATTCAGTTAACTAATTGACCCGCACTTATGAAAAGCATATCACCCCATATTTTCTCCTTGATTGAAGGAGGAAGCCTAGTTAGCCTCCTTGATTGAAGGAGAAGGCTTAGTTGGCCTCCCTGATTGAATGAGTGTGCTGGTGCTAATGCTGATGTCAGGAGTGTGATGATGCTAATGTCAGTAATTCGAGTTAATTAACTTAGGATAGTTGGTAATTAGGCCAAATTGATCAAATAAAGGTGTGTGGGTTAGATAATGGCTCCAACAGGATCAGAAGGAAGGACAACGTCCATGATAATCTCATACTGCACTTCTTTTTTCATTGATGAGGATCATAAGGTTTCATCATCACCAAACACTTTCAGGTATCGAGAATAACTTTCATCCCCTTCTGCCACATCTTTATGCTTCCAAATTTTCTTCACAAATTGTAGGTTGCAATCAGCCATGACATGCCTGTATATATGAAAAAGAGCACACCATAATGAGACATTTAGATAGTCCAAGGGTTGTGAAAAAATGTAATCACTAGAAACTAGATTAATAGATTCAAACAGGCCTTGAATTCTGTCCACTTCCACTAGAATTCTGGCCACCAACCTTCTCTATGTCTTAAATAAATCAGGATGCATCGCCACAAATTTGACAATAGAATCCCCAATATTATTAAAACCTTCATGCAACCAAAATTTGAGAGGTAGGAAGGGTGATTTCACCCAAAGAAGGAAGGAATCCAGGGTGTCCTTCCTAGGATCGAACAAAGGATGCCTAGGTTTAAGAGCCAAAGGGAATTGTGCAATACTTTGTATTAAAAAAACCACATTGTATATTTAAAATTTATTATTTTTTAAAGACTTTATAAAAATGTATTTTTTCTTTGAAAAAATTGTGCAATACTTTGTATTAAAAAACCCCAGTGTTTATAGTCCATATGGCCTTGCATCAAAATTAACTCTACAAGATAAGTTATATATTAAATTGTTTTGTGCTAAAAAAAAATTAGTAGTATAAACTATTGTCCTCCTACCTATCCATGATTCATTGAATCTTTAAGACAAAAAATTCAGTCTAGAAAAAAACATAAAATATCTCATGGATTATTTTGTTGTTTCATTTGTTCAGCTTCCTTTACTCCATAAAAGGTTTTAGATTAAGTTCTGTCAATGTCTTGTTCTCCATCTCCCATTTATTCCATGTTCTCATACCAATGAAGTCCATTCTTTGACATTTGGTCAACCAATTGGTTTCTTTCTTTGTAGATGTGTTCAAATTTTACATCCCTAATTTGTTTGGTTATCCTGTCAGTCTCTTCATATATGGGTCTGGAATCAATGTTTCTAGGGGGTGTTTTCTATTACATCCAATCAATGAATATATTGGAGCCCCCAAACACTTGTATATTATGTACTCCCTTCATAATTCCCATCAAGGAAGAGCAATTCAGGGTGTTGCTTCAGTATGGGATTAGGTGTGATTTGTTGGTTTAGCAGGAAGCAATCCTGTGTGGTAATGAGTATATCTGAAGCAGAGTATGTCACAGCTTGTTCAACTATTTGTGAGGCACTGTGGCTGAGGAAGCTACTATCTTATTTGTTTGATCTCCAGTTGGATGCTACTTGTATATATTGTGACAACCAGAATTGTGTGAAGTTGTCGAAGAACATGGTGTTCCATGACAAGTCAAAGCATCGAGATCAAATATCACTATATCAGGGATATGGTGCAAAGAGGAGTAGTGAAGCTCCAGTATGTTATGATGGATGAGCAGATAGCTGATGTGTTGACCAAGCCATTGGCCAGAGTGAAGTTTGAGTACTTCAGGGAGAAGCTTGGGGTTCTCCAGATCGAGGTTTCTTCCAAGGGGAAGGGACGATTCCATGTGCCTTTCTGACATGGTTGCAGGATGGGCCTCCCATGGTAAAATGTAAGTGCAAATCCTTTCTAACACAATGGTAGGCTGGGCCTCCCATGGTTAGATGTAAGTGCAGAGGCTTTATGACATGGTGGTAGGCTGGGCCTCCCATGGTCAGATGTAAGTGTAGAGTCTTTTTGGCATGGTGGAAGGCTGGGCCTTCCATGGTCAGATGTAAGTGTAGAGAATTTTTGACATGGTGGTAGACTGGGCCTCCCATTGTCTAATGTAAGTGCCGAGCCTTTCCGACATGGTGGTAGGCTGGGCCTCCCATGGTCGGATGTGAGTGTTGGGCCTCCCATGGTCGAATGTGAGTGCTGGGCCTTTCTGACATGGTGGCAGAATGGGCCTCCCATGGTCAGATATAAGTGTTTGATGAGCCTTTCTAACATGGTGGTAGCCTCGACCTCCCATGGTCAGATGTGAGTGTTGGGACTTTCTGACATGGTGGTAGGTTGGGCCTCCCATGGTTAGATGTGAGTGTTGGGCGTGCCAGTCTGACATGGATGTTGGATGTGTTCCTCCCAGGGTCATATATAAATGCTAGGAGGGCCTTTCTGACATGGTGGAAGGTTGGGCCTCCCATGGTTGGATATAAGTGCTGAAGAAGATGAAGACCTACCTAGAGGCTAGGCCTACAACTAGCATGAAAAAGGGTCAGCTCTATAGAACTTCCTATGATGAGTAGAATTGAGAGATAGCACCATTTGATCAAGATAGTGGAAGTAGTGACAATGATGATGATCCAGTGATGATCCAACTTTGATTATGATCCAGTGATGATCCAAATTTGATGATAATATAGATTTGATCCAGTGACAAAGACTTGTACTAATGAATTGTGTCAAAAGAATACCTTCCTAGTTAAGAGGGAGTGTTGATGTATTTGTAACTTTGGAATGTATTCACTTGTATATTTTATATATTGTATTTCATTGGTCCTCAATTTTCCTATTGGGAGAATCATTAATGTAATCAAGTCATGTAAAGTCATAGAGGTTAACCCTCCTAGTTGATTGTGGGGAAAAGTTCCCATAGTTTCAGGGCACTAGGGTTATTAGACTCTCCTAGAGAAGTTGGCCTTGGTAAGTAATTGTCAAGCCTGAAATTAGTATAAATACAGAGTGATCCTCTCTATTTGAGACACACATTCACCCAGCTATAGCGCATAGGTGAGAGAGAGAAGAGATCACACAAGTGAGAGAGAGAACAATTGTTGGAGATTATATTTTTGTATTTGGGTTTTACTGCTGCCATTGGTGCTCATTCTACATCTGAGGAATGTTATAATAATCAACCCATAGTATTTACCCACTTAGACATTATTTCATTTATTTTGTCTTATTTGCCTAGTCCATGAGTCCCACCATGTGCAAGTTGTCA
>LPNX010570165.1:58242-71243 GCA_001517045.1 Pseudotsuga menziesii
TCTACAAGGAAGTTGTGGGGTTTTCTCCTTTATGGTTTCCCCGAGGAAAATATTTGTGTCTATTGTCTCTTGTGATTGATTGCTATGCATGTTATTCTCTCAAATAATATCCTAAGATAATATTGTCTAATTGATAAAAATATAACATTAAATTATAATTTTACTAATGTTTAATCAAATCACATGGGGTGGTAGGCGCGAGTCATTTTTTACAAAAATGACTTTAATTTTTGTATGAGATAGGAATTATAATCAATAACCAAGCGGAAACTTTAAAAGTATATATGGAATTGTTTGTTTTAAAATATAAAAGGTATAAAAATTAATGGTGGTTGAGGGATATGTAATAATTTTAAGATTTTCAATTTAACACTTTATAATTGAGTGATTGGTTGATCTACAATGGATTTTTTTTGGTATGTAGTTGATTTTCTTAGGGTTTTGTTAGGAAGTTGAAGAGTCTGAAGGTAAATAATGGAAGGTCATATTATGTGTTGGGTAAGGATGTTACCTTGAATATGGTTATGAGCTTATTTTTTAGGGCCCTAGTGGGTAAATTTGAGTTCAATAAGTTATCCTGGTTGGAAATTATGGACTGGGTGTTGAAACCTGAAATTTAATTCTCAATTACTCTCTCAAGATTACTTTACTAGTTAATGGATGGATTTGTTTCAATTTCCTCTTTGAAGAGAGTTTACATAATATTTTTGAGAGGTATTGGGTTGTTGGTATCAGGTCGTTGGCCCTATGTAAGTGGCATTCTAGTTTCTTATCCTTGGAAAGAAAACTTGAAGCGCCACCACCTTCAGGTTCTTTTACTAGGATTTCCCTGGAAACACTAGTAATTTAAATCTTTTAAGGTTGTGACCAACTATATCGGGAGTTATATCCTAATTGAAGAAGATACCCTTATGGAATCCGACTGAAGGTTTCCCAAGGTTTCAATTGATATGGATGTTACAGGGGGATTTCCAGAGGAGGTTGAGTTTATTTGGTTGGAGGGATCTATTTTCCAATGGATTGATTACTGGAGGGCATCATTTTGATATCTTCATTTCCATGATAATGGTCATCTCCAACACAATTCCCCTAAGGATTCTATGGAAGACTCATAGGACCTCTCTGATACTACTTGCTCTCCGGGGGAGCTCAATGATTTGGAGTCTTGTGTAAATTTTTTGTTGTCGTTGAATTTGGAATCAACAACGTATTCCTTGGGTAAATTTAAAAGCTTTCTTCCTTTGATTCAATTTTTTTTATCCGGATGAGATTTTTAGTTGTATGGATTTGGATCCTCCTTTGTTTGATTCTAGAGGTAGGATTTATCTTACTAATAAATTGGGGATTTTCTAAGTCCTTGTTTTGGAATCCAATGGTGTTCCTTCAAATTCCACTTCGTATACTTCGATGCTTGTAATGATTGGGGGGGGGGTTCTTTCACGAATTTGACTTTTTCTAGCTAGGGTAGTAATTTGGGGGATAGGGTTACCCACCTTAATTCTGAAGACAAGTTTTACTCTCCTTCAAATGTAATTACTATTAATAGTTTGGTTGTTTCTCTTAGAATTGATGATTCCATGGGAAAATGTCCATTTGCTACGGATTCTATATCTCATCCCCCTTCGATGCCAATTAATTTCTCTTCTTCACCACTTCCCAATGATTTGGGAATGTATTCTTTTTCTTCCCCTCAACATTTATATGAGATATCATTCAACTCGAAGGTTTTATTGTCTAAATACCCGCTCCCTATTTTCTTTGTCATCTCTTCGAATAATCGAGATATCATCCCTATCTCTTTTATTTTTCATAAAAATGTCACAACTCTTAAGAAAATTGGTAGGCAAGGAGGTAAGGGGGAAGGGATCTCAGAGGATGGTCCATTACAGGAAAAGGTGAATTTTGTTAACCCTAAAATCTCCTCTTTATTTTTGGTTGGCTTAGATTTAGTGTGTGTTTTTCCTTCTCCTTTTGTTTTGGGGGCTCTTAGAGCTGGTATGCCCCAAAAGCAGGTTACTTAATGAATATTTTATCATTCAATATAAGAGGGATTGGTGGCTCCCCTAAAAGAGTTGTGTTTAAGAGGTTGGTGGAGATGGTTAATCTGAGGGTGGCATTGTTACAAGAGACGATGGTTTCATGAGTCAAGGCTTGTGATTTATTTATGAATATTTTTCCTATGTGGGATTATTGTGGTATTGATGCTAGAGGAGACAATGGTGGTCTTCTAATTTCCTCGAATCTAGTTGTGGTTGATTTCATGTTTTTTTCAACTGTTGTAGGTATAATGATTCAAGGAAATATTTAGGGGATGGATCAAATAATTAGGATATTAAATGTGTATGGACCCTATATCCATAGAGATGTTATTCGGTACAAAATGGCTCAAGTAGGGATTTTGAATGATTCTTCTTGATTGTTGCAGGTCATCTAAATTTTAATTTGTATTTTGTTGAACTTGGAGGTTCTAGGAATGTAATTGATCCCATGGAAAATTATCTTAAAGGACACTTTTGACAGTGCTAAATTATTTGATGTTTCCTTGAGTGTTGTGGTTCCTACTTCATCTAATGGGTGGTATAGTAAAGTAAATATTGCAAAAGGGATTGATAGGTTTTTTATGGTTGAGGGGATTTGTGATTGTTTAGGTAAATTTTGATCCCAGTCTAATACCGTGCTAAATATACCAGAGCTTCATATCATAAATCTATTGTGTTATAGTTGTATTTTGGGAAAAGAAATATACACTATCCCTTCAAGTTTAACCATAAATGGCTAGAAGACATGGAGTTATGTGAGTATGTAAAAGATATATGGGTTCTTTATTTTTAGGATACTTCTTTTCCTTCAATGCTTAGGTTGGTGAATATTCTCAAGATTATGAAAAAATATCTCATGAAGTGGTAAAACGATAATAAACTGGAAAACAAAAGAGAGTCGCAGAGGATTGAAACGAATATTGAGGTATTGGCTGGTTTGGTGGATAATGAATTATTTTCTCCAATCAAAAAAGAGAAAATGATAAGCCTAGAAGTGTAGAAGGCAAAGATTCTCAAGCAGGATGAAGAGATATAGAGGATCAAAATCTGAGCTACCCAGTTGTCCCAAGGGGATAATAATACTAATGTTTTCATCGTTATGCCAATCATAGAAGAGTTCACAATGCATTATGGGACTTGAATAACACTAATGGAATTTTATTGAATGATCAATAGGATTTAGAGTATGCAACTATCAAATACTTTAAGGAAATATATAAGTAGTACAATTTCACAAATTTATCTGATCAATTGAAGGTTTTGAAGCATTTCCCTAGATTCTTTACCCATGAGGATGGAGCTAATATTGGCAAGAGGATTACAACTTAGGAAGTTAAAAATATTCTGAAAGTGTTTGCTAAGACTAAGAGCCCTGGAATTGATGGTTCGACTATAAATTTATTCTTACATTATTTTGATATGGTGGGCAACGATCTTGTTGAAGCTATGGAGGAATCCAAGAGAAAGAGACGTTTCCCTAGGAGCATGAATACTACCTTTATTGCCATAATCCCTAAGAGGGATGAACCTAATTCCTTTAGTGATTACTGACCCATTTCGATTTGCAACTTGATTTATAAATCAATCACTAAGATGATAGATCATATCTAACAGAATCAGGCCAATTTTGGCTAAGCATATTTCTATGGAGCAGTTTGGTTTTCTATCTAATCGAAAAATCCTTGATGCGGTTGGTGTGGCTAAAAAAAGCCTTCATTCTATCAATACTAAATATATGCAAGATTTCATACTCAAAATGGACTTAATTAAAGCTTATGATCGATTTAAATAGTCCTTTTTGCGATTTATCCTTATTCGGATTAGATTACCGGTTGAAGTTACTACTTGGATAATGGTGTGTATAACTTCTACAAATTTGTCCATTTTGATTAATGGCTCTCGTAATCCCTTTTTTAATAGCAATCATGGATTAAGGTAGGGGTTCCCTTTATGCCCTTTGTTGTCCCTCTTAGTTATTGAGGGACTTAGCAGCTTATTATATGATGCAAAGAAGGAAAAGAATATTATAGGTATAAAAATGTGACATCCCAGGCTTTACATATCCCACTTATTGCTTGTTGATGATGTTTTGTTATTTGGGGGTGGATTAATTTCTGAATTGAAATATTATCTTTCTATAATTAAAACCTTTTTGTGTAGCTTCCAAGATGGTTGTAAGTGCTCAAAATTCTATGTTGAATGCAATATCCCGATTTTGACTCCTATTGCATTAAAATTGTACATGATGTAAATATAATTATTTAATCAGAGCAAGGAGCTCAAGGCCAAGGCCTCACCATCAATTTAGCATTTTATGTATTGAAAATTAAAATCAATACCTATGGTTCTCGTGCTAGCTAGGCACAATATAGATTGAGACATCATGTAAATATGCAATTTAATAAAATACCCACAACTAGCTATGCAATGCAACAAGAGATAGGGGCATGATTTCACAAGGAATAGGGAGGGAAATTATTCAAAACCTTGATCCAATAGTGTTGAGCCAAATGTCAATGGGAGAACCCATAAAACTCTCAACTACCCATTTTGTCTTATACACCCAATCATTTAATTCTTCCAGAAGTTGGTTGAGGCAGTTAATGCATTGGGAATGGAGAGGTATGGTAGTCAATTTCATATTGAGGCAAGCCATCATTTTTGGGAAATCATATTTTTTATTATGGGGAAAGAAAACACCCAAAAATTGGTTCCAAAACCATTCCTTACCCATGTGTTTCTCTTCCTCACGCAACTGGAGCAAGCTGGGGCGTTTTCGTCTCTATTTTTTGCATTTCCTTCATTTTTCATGCCTGGGAAATCCATTTTTGGTGTTACATAGTGAATGGGAGAAGAGATTCATGATTTGGGTGTTTACAAAGGTCATTTTTTCTCCTACAATGCCCATAACATTTTCTGAAATCAAATTTCTCACCCAAGGTTTATTTCCCCATATGCAATTTCGTTTTTGGTTTCCAAAACATTTTCTTGCATGCCCATCACTTGTTTTTGTTGTTATGTGCATCGTTGTTTTGGTTTGAATTGTGAGTAAGACTTAGGAGTGGAAGAGGTCCAAAATTGGCTTAATAAGCCTAATGAAGAGAGGAACCTCACAAAAAGATCAATAGGGGTTGGCTACTCTTGTATGTACAGCTAAGAGAACACTGGAAGGGAAGGTATGGCCTGAGGGATTGTGTAGCAGTGAAGGGTATACTTCCTTGTGTTGGGTGTGTAGGTATTGTGGAGTCCAAGCTAGATAGATCTTGTGGAGGTGTCCATAGCTCTATGGTTGAGCTCACTAGCTTAGCAATTCTTCCTTTCCACTGCCTTAGAAGCCTGAGAAACCCAATTGTAGATTGGCTTGGTTGAATCTTGGTGTGTATTTGGCTATGTGTGCACATGTAGTTCCCTTTTTCCTTGTGGAAATCATGCCCAGCTCGGTGGTGGCAGTTGTGCTGAGATATTGATGAGCACAACTGGCCTATGGTTGGGTGGAACATTGCAGCGACATAGCTAGTTGCTCGGGAAGCTCATTTCAAGATAACTGCTCTTTGTATTAATTTATACAATTTATTTGTTTTATGAATTATTATGAACATATTGAATGCTTGAATGAGATTTGTTTCCATTGTATATTATTCCATTATACATATACATATGTATTTTATTTTCAATGCATCTTTTACTATGTTCATGGGGATAGATGCCGCGTTATGATGGCAAAGCACAGTAGTTGCCTCCTCTCCTCGGAGAGAGAGGGGAGTGGATGTGGAAATTTATTTATAATTTCTTTGATTCGAAGGTGTGTGATCGCAACTATATTTTTCTCCCTTTCATATTACTAAGCTGGATGAAGGGTTCAAATACTTGGGTTATCTTGAATCCTAGCTGCTAACATTGAGGACTGGAATTGACTGCTACAAAAAGTGGAGAAGAGAATCAATCATTGGAGTTTCAAATGGTTATCTTTAGGATGTAGACTCATTTTGATCAAGTCAGTTTTAGATAGTATTCTAGTGTATTGGTGCTCCCTAGATATGATCTCACGTTTTGTTATTAATAATATCAAGAAGAGAATTTTCCATCTTCTTTGGGTAGTGTTGCAGCTGCAACCTTTTCCCAAATTTAAAAAAAAAAATTGGACCCTCCTTTCGATTTTATCTAGCCTGGGATTGTTCGATTTCTTGAAATCTGTCTTTCCTCTGCTTTAAAAAAAAATTGATCTTTGGGACTCTCGGAGGATTGGTTGACTATTTTTTCCGCTGTTTCGGAAGTTGAATGAGCTAGTATTGTCGTTTCCCAGCCGAAGATTCTTTCGCTTTATTTGAGCACTTAACATTCCAATTTTTCGATGATTTTTTTATTGCTGTTGGAAGTATGTTGAAGAAGGAGCCAGTGCATTAGTCCTCTATGCCACCGACGTTTCGGAAGGAAAACAGTGAACGTCCCGATGGAGAGTCCTGTTTCTCGCCGATGCGTGTTTTATTGCCCTTTTGTTTTATTGTTTAAACCCTTTTTGACTGTCAGCGACCTTGTTTTTATCGCAATCGAAACGAGTTTCAATATTGGATCGGAGGACTTATCCTCTATGTCGTTGACATTTTGGAAGGAAATTAATAAGAAGCTTAAAGGATAGTGTTTCCGATCACCGATGCTACAGTGACCCAAAGATAGTCTTTCAACTCGCTGATACCAAATTTTTTAAGTAACCCAGATTTTGATACTTTGTAAAGGAGTAAGTCGCAATGATACATTTTTTATCGTCGACACTGTGGAAATGCTTAGGTTTGAAGTGCCGACCTTTAGCATTTAGATCTTTCGATCGTCGATAGGTTTTATGCTATCGTGGATCCATAGGAGTTTGTAATTCTGCCATTGCGGCTGTCAATCAGACTATCTTCTCGACGTTTAGTATTTTGAACTGCCGACGTTTAGCTTTTAGAGCTTCTAATCGCTGACACTGTGAAAATATTAAGGTTTAAAGCTCCAACACTTAGCATTAAGAGTATTCGATGCCGACAAACTTAATAGTCTCGCATGACCCATAGTTTTTTTGTTGTCCGTTGTTGCGGCTGTCAATTGAACTACCCTCTCGGTGCTTAGTGTTTTCAATTTCCGATAGGGTTTTCCCACCGACTCTTTTTCACCGAAGGTTTATATACATTGGGAGCATTATTTTATCTTTTATCTATGTTGAAACCCACATTTTTGCTCTAGCCCTTGTTTTTTGTATACGTTTACCCTATTTTCGTGGGACGGTGGAGGTTTTCATTGTTTTGATCCAATTAGGGTTTCCCAAGATGAGGAGCGCAATACAGAGTCTAGTGTTTTGGATATTAGCAGTAGTGACAATGTGGTTCATGCTTATTGAGTTAGTTCAGATGTGGCCTAGATTAAGATGAAGATTCTGTTCTATCAGGGTTGTTATTTTAGTTATGGACAGTGGACTTAGAGGATTTCAAGACACAACCGTAGGATTTTCTTTTTCCTTGTCATTTTTTCTTTCATGCATTAATACTGTCTATAGTTCATTTTCAAAATGCATATGGAAGAGTTAAATAGATTGATACAATTTTTTGTTATTATTGTTTCACTTGGTAAAAGCTAAATGGTCTAAGAACATGCTATGTTTATGACAATGTGATTGCTGCAAAGGAGATATGTCTAAAAGAGAAAAGAAGAAGGCCCCAGTTGTTGAAGGACATCCAATAGTTAAAGGATCTAGATGAATGGATTTTAAAGAATGTAGTGGCACATGCAACTGTGAGTATTCATCTATTAGAATATCAGCTGTGTCTGAGCCCAACAAGGATAGAAGGGTTCAGGAACCAGGTTGCCAAATATGTGATAAATATCAGTTTTCTTGAACCTTCTGATTTTGAAAGCACAGCAGTGGAGGCCCAGGCATGGAAAAATTTCATCAACAACCAAGCATTTTAAAAGATTTTTTGTTTTAAAATGTATTATATTGTAAAAATTATGAGTAGATACTACAAGACAAATTTTGGAATTGAAAGGTCAGGAGAGCCCAAAAGTCATCAAGGGGTAGCCCAAAGGTTTTTCTTTTTTGTATAAATAAAGGAGAGTTTAGATGTAGAAAGAACTTCTTTCCCAGACCATTTTTGAGAGTATATTGTAAGAAGAACTACTTCCTTTTACAATAAAGAATTACAAGTTTCTATTGGAGAAAGTTTGGTAGAATGTTTCAAATGCTTTGCTATGGATCAGTTGAATGTGAACTATTTTGTTTTTAGCTCATGTCCATTAATTGTGAGATTGCTCTAACTCATTGAATTTTTGTTCATGTTATGAATGTATTCTAGTTTATTATGTGAAATTTCCACTGTGAGTAATGAAGGTTGTCATAAACAATAAGCTATCTTGTTGTTCATATTTCTATTAATGTTTATGTGTTCTGAAATAAGTAACAACTATTTGTAATTTTTCTTAATACATGCATAGAGATACATTACTCATTGATAACTAATAATTTTGCTCCCTAGGGATATGTTTGTTAGTTAAATTTAGTTTCTTACTGTTTGTGATTTAGATGCGAGAGAGGTAAGACAAGAGGTAAGAACCTGCGCATCACATTGTGACACTCCTTGTTATCTCTATCAATTTGCATTTTTAGATAGGCACTTGCACATCATAACTTAAACACAAAAAACTAAAAAATATACACGGTGGACCAGGTCGTAACCGGTAAAACATTTTAATTTGTTACTTGACCTATAGTAGCCAGACCGTAAATCGAACGGATTCCCATACCAAATAGTAATGGGCTAGTTGGGAATGTTTATTCGAGAGAATCCCTAACTGTTGTTACCTACGGTTTTCCAGGCCTCAACAGGTAGGTAATATGGAATAGTCAAAATTTTACCTTTCCTCTTGGGATAATATTTATCTACCAAAAAATATGGGTGAATGGAGGTTAAAACATCTTGACTAACTTAATTTTGATTTAAGCATTAAAATTTTAAGGAGGCGATTGTTTGGGGAAGGATTGTGGAGTAGGATTCTTAAATCTAAATACATCAAACATTTTTTGATTACGCAGTGGATTCATAATCCTCATAATATTTTTTCTAATGCCTCAATCATGTGGAAAGGCTTATCAAAATCCTTTCTGAGGATTGGAGAATGGCTTAGTTGGAAAATAAAAAAGGGTACTCAAGTTTATATTGGAATCATCCCTTTTTTTGGTGATGATGGGAACTATAGATTATCTGATGGCCTTTTGTCTAATTTTTTTATTTAAACATACAGGTATTGGCTCATATTAAAAGGACAGATACTTCAATTCCTTCCTCTTCATACTAGTTTTTGGAAAATGATCTTGAGTTGTTTGGTGATTATGTTGATGAATGGGATAATTATATTCTGAATTTAAACAAATCTAGTTTAAGGTTAAGAAATAAGGAAGAAAAATTAGCGCGGGACTAGAAAGATTCCAATGGTGTGATCATGACCAAAACCATATTATCAAGTTATTTCTATTGACAAAGTGAAGTCTCCTAACTGGTGGGATAATTATCTTTGGAAATGGAGAATTCCATTAAAAATCAAATGCTTTATTTGGATGTGCATAGGAAATAATATTCTTACATGGGATAACCTTCTCAAAAGAGGTTTTCGTGGGTCGGAGATTTTTGTTTTATGTAAAGATACAGAGGAATCTGATCCCCACATTTTTGTTCATTTTTATTTTTTTAAATCTATTTGGAATGAGTTCGGAAGTTCATTAAACATTTAGGATGACTGGAGAACTTCAAAATTCCATAACTGTTTGTATGATTGGTTTCACAAAAGGGTCAAATATAAGGAATTACCTTTGTTCACAGCATGGGAGATTTGGAAATCTAGAAATAAATATATTTTTAATGAGACTAAACGATAAACCTATAGTTTTATCTATCTGTTCAAGAGTCAACAAATATCCCTTTGAATAATTTAAGGAAGAAAAACATAAGAAATATAGACTTCATATACCTCCTTAGCTAACTGACGACATTCCCTATGGATACTTTGATGGAGTAGGAAAGGATGGTGTGTGCAAGGATGGAATGGTTCTTTTGGTTAAGAAAAATCACATTATAAACTTGTGGATGGGTGCTAGAATGGGTACAAATACTAAAGATGAACTCCTTTCCTTATGGGGGCTTCTTTGGTTTTCTAGAAAAAAAGGGATAATCTTGATGTAAATATAGTTGGGGATTCCAAAGTTTTGATTGATTGGGTTTCAGGTGAATCAATGCTTCAAGTGTTACAACTAGAAAAGCAAGAAAACTGAGTGATGTTAGGATTATTAATCCTACCTTTGACCACTTCATTTGATAACATAGTCTATTTGACAATTTTCTAGCTTAGGAGGTCATCATTACTTCACTAGTGCATGGGGGGCACACCTAGGGGACATCTTCCACTTAATCCACCTGATTGCATGAGTTTAGGTACCCTAGGGATAGATCCCTATTATTTAGGATACCACTCTAAGTGCCACCAGCAGTGTTTGGCAGTTGACCCTAGTTGGTGTGCAATTATGCTTAGTTATGCTCTTATTCCCATCATTTATACCACTATCAGTCACTCTAGATCTAGTTTTCATATTTTAAGGGAGGTAGGGAAAATTTACTCACCTACCCTCTTCAGTTAACTGGCTATGAAGTGTTTTAATGATATGGAGTTTCACTAATTAGCTCTACTGGTGATGTTTCCCACACTGAGTTAGCTCTGGAGTGTGTCTGATTTAGTAGATTTGAATCATATCTTAGGAATTCAAATTCTCCTAAATGTATAACCATTGTATTACATGTTATTTACTAAATATGTGGATTAATATTGATTAATGGAAATATATCATTTATTCCAATTATTGGTCTCATGGGTATTTTATTTTCCATGGATTATTGATCTAAGTTCATCAATTGATCTCTCTCTCTTCTATAATTCTCGATTTGAATTCTACAGGACTGATGATCCCATGCTTCATTAAATTTTACATGATATCATAGATGGTATCAAGGCCATTAACAAACCTCACAAGATTCCATTGTTGCACTAGAATCCATTGGGTTTCCCCATATATCTTGGAATTATTGCATTGCTACCTCTGGATTCTATCTAGAGAAGTTTATCTAGGTGTGATGTGCCCAAAAAAAGTGCACATGTCGAAGTAGAGAGTGTTTGGTCTAATTTAATAAAATTGAATTGTTTTTGCAGGTACAAATTCAATATGGACTTGAGATCATTCCTCCTTTATCACCATTCAATTATGTTGAGTGGAAATTGAAGATGGTTGCATATATTAAGAGCCATGATCTCCTTTATGTGTCTTTTGGATCTAGTAAATAATTTTATGAAGAGGAAAATGATTGGATATATGACTGTGAAAGAGAATATGCAAATGTGTATGGTAATGACTCCTAATATGCATTATCTCATGGAAATTGCTGAGTATCCATTCGAGCTCTGGAGAAATCTAGATAGAGCCTTTGGTGTGTAGAAAGAAGTATATAATACATGGAGGGAATCCAACACATCCTTAAGTGTTCTTCCTTCAAATTTTGCGGCCTCAATTCTCTCCAATGAAGTTGTTCAAGATGAAGAAATACCAGAATCTTCAACTCATTATTCAAAGTTTTGAAAGTATCCTTGTAGTGAATCCTTCTCCTGTTGCTCCAGAATTTTATGAGATCTCTGATATCTCATATTCTCATACAACTCATCTAGAATAATACATTCAAAAATATATTGTTGAATAAAAAATCTCCTTCCATCCTACTCAGTCATTCTCCAGTGATTCTTCTATTCTAAATTACGTGCAAAGTTTTCCAGTGAAATCTCAAGGAGCTGAAGATAAATTCATTTCCTCTCTCTCTAATCATGTCGTTGGTGTGCAAAAAAGTGACACTTTGGATGTTTTGGAAGAAATATTATATTTTAGGAGTGATCCATTCATCCTCATTGATCTAATCAACCTCATTGATCTAGAGATTCCAACACATTTTTACCTGATTGCTTGCACTAACTCTCAGAGTTTTATTGAAGAAGGAGAAAATAGTGCATCAGCAATCTCAGTGGCGAAATTGGAACCTTTGTTCCTTATTATTGGATCTAATATCACCTTATTTGGTTCAAATATCAAGTCTCAAGAGCCTCCAATCATGTTTGTGACTGTTCTCATCAGTTTTGGTGTGAAAATAAAGCACCTCAAGTCTCTTTCAAACTTCCTGCTTGGGATTCAATGTCAGTTTCTTCTTATGAGGTTGTTGGTATTAAATTTTGTGAATCATTGGATATTTTGAAAGATATATCATATTATGGAGCTCAAGCATCCACTCTCCATGATATCAATCTTCACGTTCCTTCCTACTTGATCACATGCTCATCTCCTCATAGTGCTAGTAAAGATGGAGACCTCTTGCATTCGCTTGGGCACTTGCTCCTCACACCTGGAGATGATTTTATCTCACATGGTTCAATGTTCAAAGATGTAACATCTCATTTGCTTGGATTTACCTCACATGGTTCAATTTCTCAAGAAAATTTTCTCCCACATTAGTGTATTTTAGTTTCTCTAGATGGTCCCATAATCTATTATTTGGTTGTCTATGTTCTTGATTCAGTTGAGTAGATTCATGTTCTTCCAAAGAATAAAATTCCTTTAGACATAATAATTTAGTTTCGATAGGTTAAAATGCGCAATCCCATGAAGTTAGTGCACACAAGGACCATCACACTATATTACTGCTCCACAGAGATACATATTGCATAAATATTTTCTTGGTTTTTCCTGCTTATTTTGAGGAGGGTTTTTTCCCATGAGGTTTTCCCCATTTCCTTGTTTGTTAAGGATTTATTTTTGTTCATTTAGATTGTATGGGTTTCCTTTGGTCTCAATTTCCCGCGCTTGGGTTGTTCAAAGTTAGGATTAAGGGTGGGGGGGGGGGGGGGGGGGGG
>LPNX010570165.1:71464-101611 GCA_001517045.1 Pseudotsuga menziesii
CATGGGGGGCATACCTAGGTGACATTTCCCACTTACTGCACCCGATTGCATGAGTTTAGGTTTCACAGGTACAAATCCCTAAAATTTAGGATCCCACTCTTAGACTTTAGTGCCACCAGCAGTGTCCGGAAGTTGACCTCAGTTAGTGTGTAGTACTAATGCTCAGTTATGCTCTAATTCCCATAAGTTAGATCACTCTCAGTCT
This sequence comes from Pseudotsuga menziesii, assembly GCA_001517045.1. Taxonomy (NCBI): domain Eukaryota; kingdom Viridiplantae; phylum Streptophyta; class Pinopsida; order Pinales; family Pinaceae; genus Pseudotsuga; species Pseudotsuga menziesii. The sequence goes on from LPNX010570165.1 coordinate 71,670, forward strand.
CTCTAGTGCCGGTTTGCATGATTTAATGGAGGTAGGGAGAATTTACTCACCTACCCTCTTCAGTTAACTAGTTGTGAGTTGTTTTAGTGATCCAGAGTTGTACTAGTTAGCTCTACTGGTGATTTTTCCCACACTGAGTTAACTCCAGAGTTTGTCTGAGTTGGTAGATTCGAATCCTATCTTAGGCATTCAAATTCTCCTATATGTATAACCATTTTATTACATATTATTTACAATATATGTGGATTAATACTTATTAATGGAAATATATCATTTATTCCAATTATTGGTCTCATGGGTAGTTTATTTTCCATGGATTATTGATCTGATTTTATCAATTGGTCTCTCCCTCCCTCCCTCTCTCTCTCTCTCTCTCTCTACAATTCTCCATTTGAATTCTGTAGGCCTGATGATCCTATGCTTCATTGAATTTAACAAGTTATGGAATTAAATGATTGTTCTTCCTATACTACCTTCTTTCATATTTATTGAATGTACCATTGCAAGGTTGATCAACTTCCAAAAAGGGTTGTAGGAATTATGGATTTACTCCTTCACTTTGAGGAGATCATTGACGGTGAGGTGGTGGATGCTGGGTTAGTTTATGTCTTTTAAGTTCTTTTAAGTCTCTTTCTTTCTTTTCCTGTAATCGTGGATGGATATATAGCTTGATGTATGGAAGTCTAGCAAGTATTGTTGTGGTGTTAATAAATTGTTTTATAGCTTAGACTTCAAATTATGCTAATATGGAGAGATGGATCCATATGATTTCCATATCTTTTTAAAAGCAACCTATGTAACTTTGATTCTCATTATTGAATAACAAGTTATAATTTTTTTCTTTTGTTATTTTTTAAAGAAGTGCATAACCATTTACAACAATAATTGATCACAAAGTGTTTTATACATTTATTAATAATTTAGTTTTTTAGTTACACTTTGTACATTTATTAATAATTTAGTTTTTTAGCTTTTAAAATCACATTTGCATTGTTATTCTCAAATTTTCCCAATCCAAAATATCTTCCAAATTTATAATTTTTTTTAAAGTTTAAAAGTGTGCCCTCCTTTAAATTAATAATGATGGGTCATTTTGTATCTTTAATTTTAAAAAATTGTTTTAAATTTAGATGATAGTGATAGTGTTGATGATGGTAGCAGATTGTTTTATAATTTTATTTTTATTTCCAAAAAAACTGATAAAAAGTTTTTTTTAGATATTCATGGTTTTGATGAGTTTAGAAAGGTTGATAGCATTACAATCTGAACATGGTGGTAGTGGTTTGTTTTGGAATTTGAATTTTATGTTTGAAATGAGTAAATAGAAACTTTCATAGTTCTCCGCAGTTTTGATGAGCTAACAATTTTTTTTTTGTAAGCAAGAACCATAGAGTTTCGAACTGACGACCTTACACAAGGAGTTCCTTAATAGTACACCCATTCATCATCTATTCTACGTCCCATGGGAAAATGAGCTAACATGTTAGTAATGTTGATACATTACAGATATTTTGAAATTGAGGTCTAATATGGGAATATATAGGACAATCCAGGAGAAAGCGTTTTCCATCCTCCACATTTTAAAACTACAAAGTTTACAAATAATTTCATTCCACAGTGTTTTAGGGGTTAACCAACACCCTGCTTCACTATGGAGCTCGTACGAGTTTGTTCTTATTTTAGCAATGTTGATTTTCTTATTTAAGATGGCTATAATAAAAATATACTTTTGATCTTCTAGATTAAGGTTAATGACCTCTTTTTAGTATCTTAATTTCTCTTGTACTCTATTTTTTTTTATCACACTACACTTTTCCTTAAATTTGTGATACTATTTTTAATGGTACCAATATTTTGGATGGTGATATCTTTCTCTCTTCTCCAATGGTTTTTCTAAGACTTAGCATCTGTATAACAATCTCTCTTAAGCCATAGGTGGCTTTCGTTGGGGTTTGAAATAATCTTCAAAAGCCTCTTATCTTTTATATTAATTGCCTTGTGCTTGTAAATAATTATTTGTTATTTACACAAATAGTTTATCACTTTCTACATTTTAAATCGAAATTTGCCATAAATTTAGAAATATATTAAAAGAATATTCTATACGAGGGTATTAAGAGAAAATTCTCTAAAATGATATTTGGACAATATTCTAAAACATAAAAGTTTGGCTTTAATGTTATATTTAAAGTTGGTGTAAATTTAAAATATATTGAGACATTTAGAGTGATATTAAGACAAGGTTCTAAAACTTAGGAGTTTTATTTTAATGCTTTATGTTACAATTTAATTGTTATTATTTTTAAATTTAGAAATTATGATAATTTGTTTAATTATTTAATTACTATGAGTAATCTAATTTTAGGAAAAAAATTAATATGATTTAAAAAAAATAAATTATTATCTTAAGTATAATAACAAAATGATCCAGGAACATGCATTGCTTAAGAAGAATCAACATGTTACAATTGGTCTCCTTACCAGCTTACAATTATAATTAAGGATGGTAGAGACAAACAAGATCTTATGTGTTGTGTTGTTGATTTTAGAAGATTTTAAAAAAGTCTTTGACACTGTTCATAATGTTAAGCTATGAAAAAATTGGAAGACAATAGTGCCCCTCCTAAACTTTATAATGTTGTGATTATACTCCATGAAAATGTTATGTACTATGGTGCAATGCAATAATGAGTTGTCTATGGGCATTAATTGTACTATTGATGTTAAGTAAATGTGTCCCCTTATTTCCACCATTTTTACCATCGATATCAATAAAATTGAGTAATGTTCAAAGAAGAAAGGATACATTGCTATTAACATGGTTGGATTCCTTGTTGTCCTTATATGTGATGATAACTCTTCTTGCGAAAACTATTAAAGATCTTGACAAGAAACTCAAATCTTTGTAGAAATTCAACAAAAATTATGAGCTTGTCATTAATATTAATAAAACCAAAATTGTGATAATGAAATCTATGTGATAATGATAATTTTGTATAATGATATTAACATCATTATACATGTTAAAAGTACTAAGACATCAATTTAATTGTTATTTAAATTGGAGTCATAATGTTTTGAAAAAACATCATTAGTGGTTTTATGGCCATCAAGTGATTAGCTTCTAATAAAAAGGAAGTGACCCTTGGATTTGCTCTCCATTAACTTTTGTGCATGGTACCGTAGGCACTGTATTATATTGGGAAGCAAAAGGCACTGGGCCATTTCAAAAGAGTGAAAATATTTGAGTCATGAGCACGTTATTGACCTATTAAAGATGATCATCAATTTCGATAATATAACCATCAACGGAGCACTTTAAAGTATGAACGATCACCAATTAAAGGCTTCTTTTCTTTATCAAACGATAAAAGTAGGTGGAATTTGATAAGTAACACGTTTGAATTTGATCAAATAAACTGAATTATGATATTTTAATTGTAATTATTATTTTTAACGAACTGTAATGTTTTTCAAATTACAACTACTTTTATAAAGAGATGAGAAAAAAGGAAAAATTCCATCATTACCTATGGCCTCCTGTACAAGGAGTGTCATAGAGAATCATTATTGATTTAATTTAATCATTAGGCTCCATTCCTTCGTCGCAATTATTGTTTTATTTAAAGTGGTAGGATGGAGTTCAATATGAAACATCTATAAAATTCCCAAGAGACATTATCCATAGCATGATCCAAGTAAAAAAGAGAATGATAATGGAAAGCTTGAAAAAAAATTAATGGGTAGAAACTCCACTTTGTTCGCCTATGTAGGTTTTGAAGTTATCTTGGTAAATTATATATAAATATGATTGAGTAGTTTATAAATTTGTTCATTTGTTTTTATTTTTATAAATTTGATTACAAATTTAGATGAATGAAAATGTAGATATCGCACAATTTTAGTGTAATTATGATATTTAAAAGTATGAATCCGTTATGTTTTAGAAAAGGAAAATTTCAATTTAACTAAAGATTATATAATCAAATTAATTATAATAATTATAAAATATCTCAAACTACTCCCCCACATAATTGCTTTAAAATATATATAAAGAAAAATATTTATATCTCATGAATAATTTTAATATACACAAATTTTAAGTATATTTAATTTATAAAAAAATTGTAATAAATTATGAAAAGATAGGTAAAAGGAGCACTCTATTTATTCTACTTTTTGGACTTTCCAATAGAATTTGGTTAGAATTGGGCAATTTATTTTTTTGGTAAGCATTCAAATTTTGTTTTTGAATCTATAAGTAGATTCAACACCCTTAAACACCCCTTGACACCTAGATTATGAAATTTTTATAGCTATATATGTGATTCTAATATCTTTTAAAGATTTCTAACACTAAAAAGTTGAAAACCTAGAATATTTAGATTACACCTATATAAAAGGAGTACCACTTATAATAAATTATTTTAATATTATTTTAAACAATTAAAATTAAAATTAATTTTTTTGTTAAAAATGTGGCTAGTGAAAATATTTACATATATTTTTTTTATTGTTAGAATCTCATTGACTTGTGGGAGCGTCTTTTGGTCTAAGAAACTATGACCTAGGGGTATCTAAGCTGTCAAAATCACCTAGAGATTCACACAGCTTAGGCCACACCAACTATCAATTGGTTTGATTTTGAGTGTCTCCTTGGAACTAGCTCACCCCTAAAAAGAATTGAACCCAAATCGCCTTGTTGATGATACCCCCACCTTAACAAATAAGCTAACAAAAATTAACACATATTTTAATTTATTAAAATTAAAATAATATGATATTTCATTTCCTTCATTATATTTAAATATAAAATTAACATTTAAAAAAATATTAATTTAACTTCATTTATTTATTATATAACTTCTTTAATTTCACTTCATTTATTTGTGATCTCAAAACACTACAAATAAAATCATTATTCTTGCACTACATTGTCCATATATTGCCACACCAACGCCACATTATGGTCTAAAAGAATTCATCACTTCAACAATTTTGGCTTTTATTTTTAAAATTTACCTAAATCTTAACTTGTTTTCAAATTTATAATTTTATTAATTTACTTTTTCACTTTAATAATAATAAAATAATGATAACTATGTGTAATGATGTAACTATTAAAGTCTACAATGGTGTAAATACATTACTCCCTCTGGATTTGAACCTACGACCTCACAAGAGAAACCACATGTTGTTAACTGCTAGGCCCATTCAAGTTGTATACCTCTAAAAAACTGTCCTACACAGAGAAATTTTAATTTGAATTGTGTAAAATTATAGTGAAAATCAATCTTCCTTATTGGTCTATAGGCACGTTTTATACTGAGTATGAGGAGATGTCTAATTCCTTCCATACTCAACATGAATATAGCATATAGCATTTAAAAATATTAATAACAAAAATATATTTCAATGTTACACACACACACACACACGCACACATACACACAAGAATAGAACGGACTCTCATTAGTTGCATTATGAAACATGGCACTAGACAATTCTTAAAACACCATGGGTAGAAAGGATTTTCATCTTTGTGAGGCTATGGGCGTTGATGATGTAAGTCACTTTCTCTTAGAATTCCCTGCGTACACCCACGTCATATCATAATTCCATATTCTTTGTTACAATTCAAACTTCCCTAACCTTCTATCATGTCAAAACTATGACGATCGAGGAACACTTCGTTCTAAGCTTTTAGAGCATAGGAATAAAATATTGTATCAATCCAAATAATTCCTTTCTTTTCTCTTAAGGTTCAATGGACCAAGTTGGTCTTAGTGGACGTTAACTACCACCACCATCATCATAAAGTAATTTTAAGTAAAAAAAACTATATTTAAAACATTTTTGTCATGTGTTTTAATGAGATATGTAATTACTTCTATAGGAAACATGGAGTTGATAGGTGCTCTTCACAAAAAGATAGTTGTTGGGTATGCTAAAGGTGTGATGAATTACATTAAATATTGAGATCAAATGAGAATAAAATGCTAATAGATATACAATAAACATAATGTTCCTACAACCAACATAGATCAACCTTAACTTTAGGTTTATCGTGCACCAAGATGGATAAAATCCTTCAAGATTAAACTTTTAATTAAAGTGCAAAAGCTTGAAAAAAGGTTTGCAACTTGAGGGATTTGATCCCTTTCGGTGCTTTATAGATTCAGATTTAACATGAATCTATGTTCACTACTCATCATAAAGGAGAAAGAAACCATGAAGTACGAGTTCCGAATGTAGAATTAAAAAAAGAGTTTTTATTTTTTATTTTTTTAAATATGTGGAGTAATATACACTAACTTTGTGTCTTTGATTAAAAGTTTGCCTTGAACTTAAAATATTTTCCAAATTTATAAGTTGATTATTATTTTTAAAATGCATTCTATACACTTGGATGGGAGATTGTATTTAGAAGGCATTATTGATAATCTTATTAATAGAGATATCATGTCCCTATTGTTAAGCTCTTGTAACTTCGGAAGATATTATAGTTGTACTAATTGTATTCCTCCTTTGGGAGATTTCACTGATGTAGTTGATCATGTAAGAGTCATTGAAAGAATCAATGTAAACCTTCGGATGTAAGTCAAGTTAATAGTACCCATGGTGTATTATAATAATTATTATTTTGGTGTCTTAATAGTCAAGTCGGCCCAGTTAGGGTTTAGGTCAAGTTAAGAGTAAAATATAAATAGGGGGGTGTCTCCTTCATTTGTACTCACTACACACAAGCGAGTTTGCTAGAGGGAGAATAAGAAGCGCACTAGGAAGAGAAAGGGGAAGTTGTATTGGGGTTTAACATTGTTTTTCTTGAGTTCTATACTAAGGAATTTTTGATGGGTTTTCTCCCCCATGAGGGTTTCCTTAGATAAATATTTTTGTTCTTTTGTGTGATTGTACTTGTTGTTCTTTCACTAATCCTACCATTGTAAATTGTTTTAGAATATCATCTAAGCAATTAAGAATACTTAGCATTGTATCAGAGCCAACCTGAAAGGAGACGTTGTACAACTAGGGTTTGTTGCTCCGAACAATTCCCTTGGAAGATCAACTAGAAAATAGGGCTTTCTCAACTCGCCCTAGGAGGGCACATCTTTCTATGAAAAAAAAACTGAATTCTGAGAAGTTTCACTTTTGGGTCTGACAATATTGCTGGGAAGAACTAGGGATTCAGGTCTCTTGAGGTTCCATCACCAATCTCAAAAAAAGAAAGATATAGTCTAGATTTCCTTGGGGAGGTGCATATTTTCCACCTATCAACCATACAAGTGATCTCAATTGAAAAAATAGGGGTTTTCCATCAAACCCTAGGTCATCTCGAAGAAAATCAATGAGGAGCATTCTTCTCCAAGTAAGTATTGTTTCTCCTAGTTCCATTTGAATTTCTCATTCTGTTAAAAATGGAAAACAATACCAAGATGGATGAGAAGCTTAAGGGTGTTGAGAACTTCATAGCATTGTAGTATCATATCATGCTCATCTTAGAAGAGAATGATCTAGAAGGCTTCATAAGGGAGGAAGTTGCAGAACCAGAAGGAGATGAAGCTAAGGCCAAGCACACGAAGGATATGATCAAGGATACATGATCATAGTTGACTCCATCAAAGATAACTTGATCCCTCAAGTATCTTTAGGGAGAACACCAAAGGAAATGTTTGATTCCCTATCCAACCTATTTGAAGAAAGAAATATCAATAGGAAGATAACTTTGAGAAATCAACTCAAAGGTGTGAAGATTTAGAAGTCAGAAACCTTGCAATCATACTTCACAAGAGTATCCCAAATAAAGGAGCAGTTGGAAGCTATTGGTGACATGATAGAAGAAGCATAAATTGTAATAACCACTATCAATGGTCTTCCAAGAGATTGGGAATATTTTATTCAAGGAGTATGCTCAAGAAGAAATATGACCAAGTTCTGAAAGTTATGGGGAAAATGTGTTCAAGAAGAAGAAATAATAGCAGTCAGAGAACATAAGATAAATGAAAATGAAGATCAAGCCTTGGTAGTCCATACCAAATGTAAGAACAAGAGGAAGAGTTATGAGTTTCCTCAAAAAATTCAAGGGTTTAAGAAGAATAAGAAGTTCAAGAAGGAATTCCTAGGTTATGAATGCTTCACTTGCCACAAGATGGGACACATCTCCATAAACCATCCCCTGAGGGCAGAACAACCCAAGAATAAGAGCAAAAGATCCCATACCCATGTAGTTGAAGACAATGATCAAGAAGATGAAGAAAGAACTAAATAAGATGAGGATTCTAGTGAAGAATATGTTTTGAATTTAGCACTCACATGTTCAATCTCACCTAGAAATGATACTTGGCTAGTAGATAGTGGTTCCTCCAGGCACATGACAAGTTACAAAGATTCATTCTCTTGTATTGTACATAATGATTCCCCACACAAAGTAATGCTTGGAGATTATTACCAATATCCCATCATAGGATGGGAGAATCCTCTTATAAGTTAGACTCCAGAAAGTCCATGAAGATGAAGGATGTCCTGTATGTCCTAGGACTAAAGAAAAATATCCTTTCTATCTCAGCCTTAGACTAGAACGGTTTTAGAGTTGCTTTTTTATATGGTGAAGTTCTCATGTGGACAAAAGGAAAGACTATATATGATGTAGTAGTAATTGGAGTTGAAGAAGGAGGACTCTACTGATTAAAGGGACATGTAGAATCAACCTTAATGACTAGCACCATAATCCCATGTGAGTTGTGGCAAAGAACACTTGCTCATGTACATTACAAAGAATTACCAATTGTGAGCAAGGTGGTGACAGGTTTACCAAATATTTGAGTAAATCATGAAGGAGTGTGCAAAAGATGTGCACAAGGAAAGAATACCAAAAACCCTTATTCAAGCAGCGACGTTAAAGAAAAAGGGATTCTAGACATTGTTCACTCGGATATATGTGGACCAATGCAAACTACTTCATTAAGCGAGTATGTCTACTATGCTTCCTTTATTGATGACTACTCCCGCAAAACTTGGATCTATTTCTTGAAAAATAAGAATAAAGTGTTTGAGAATTTCAGGGAGTTTAATGTTATTGTAGAAAACCTCTTTAAAAAGAGGATCAAGACCTTAGGATCAGACAGAGGAGGAGAATTCACACCGGGTGAATTCAATGAGTACTACAAAGAAGTAGGGATTAAGAGGGAGCTCACCATTCCCTATAATCCATAAAAAAATGGTCTGGAAAAAATGAAAAATAGATCTATCATGGAAGCTGTAATAGTCATGATCCATGATCAAAATATACTTATGTACCTGTGGGAAGAAGCAACTAGAACAACAATATATGTACATAATAGAAAATCCCATAGTGCCCTTGGGAATAAGACTCCAGAAGAGATGTTTATTGAAGAAAATCCTGAATTCATCCATCTAAAAATATTTGGTTGTTTGGTATACATATGCATTCCCTAGGATAAAAGATCGAAGTTGGATCCTTCAAGAAAGAAGGGATTGTTTGTAGGATATAATGAGAAATCAAAGGCTTACTATATCTATATCCCAGGATACCATCAAATTGAACTAAGTAGAGATGTCACTTTTGAAGAATATACAAATTTCATAAAATCAAGGAAAAATAAGGAAGTCGAAGAAGAACATGAAGCTCCTAGAGTTGCATAATTTTCTAAACCAGTCATAAATGAATCGGAGGAGGAAAAAAATACCTGAGGACCATAACATGACAAAACCTTAGAGACCAGAAGAGTTTCCTAGTGAGGTGATCTCATGCAAAAGAAGGCCTACTTGGGCACAAGAAGTAATTGAAGAAGGAGACAGATATGGTGTCACAGAAGGAACCATCAGAGAAAGAAAGAAGCCAAAACCATACCCTAGTTATGTGGATTTGATGTGCAATCTCGTTGACTAAGAACCTACATGATTTGAAGAAGATATAAAGCAGAAGGAATGGGTAGTTGCGATGGTCGAGGAATACCAATCCATTATAAAGAATTATGTATGGGAAGTAGTACCAATACTGAAGGATAAGTCACTAGTATCCTCGAAATGGATCTACAAAATAAAGCATTTAATAGAAGACCATATAGATAAGTATAAGGAAATATTAGTATCCTGTGGATTCTCCTAGAAGGAAGGAATCGATTATCAGGATACCTCTGCACTAGTAGCAAGGTACACCTTTATTAGAACCATCCTTGCCTTGGCATCTAATATTAAGTGGAAGTTACATAAGATGGATGTAAATACAACCTTCCTAAATTGGGTAATAGAAGATCAAGTATACATTGAACAACCACGAGGTTTTGAGATAGATAATCAGAAAACTTATGTATGCATAATTAAGAAGGTGTTGTATGGGTTGAAGAAATCTCCCAGATCATGGTATGGAATAATTGATGGTTTCTTGATGAGTTTGGGATTTACCAAGAGTAAAAACGATTCCAACCTATACTATAAATTTGAGGATGATGGGCTTATGATATTACTACTATATGTATATTATTTATTTTTGATAGGTGAAGGCAATCCCATCAACTAATGCAAGAAGAAGCTCGCTGTAGAATTTGATATGAAAGACCTTGGAATGATGCACTACTTTCTAGGTATTAAAGTATGGCAATATCCAGACAATATTTTCCTAAACCAAGGAAAATATGCACTAGAGATCCTAAAGAGATTTGGGCTGATGGATTGGAAGGCTATGACTACTCCGATGATAACAAATTTGAAGCTCTTGAATTATGATTCTTTAGAAATAGTGGATGTTACCTTATACATAAATATTATTGGTTCACTAATGTACTTAACCAATATGAGGCCATATCTATGTTTTGTTGTAAATAATTCAAGTCAATATATGATGAAACCAAGACATATTCACATAGACCATGATTGGGAGTCACTTCTCTGCTGGACCGTGACTGTGTGTCACTTCTCTGCTGGACTGTGAACATGTGACTGTGATTTCCACTGTGTCCCTTTATCTGTTGAACTATGACTGATGTACCAGGACTATGGTGCCCTATCTTGGCTGAGCTATGACTATGTTAAACCCCAGATGATAGGTCAATAGTGGTGTGAAGTCTACTAGAGGGAGTTGTGACTTTTAGGGTTCCTATTTGTGGTTTTATCTGAGTATAATTGTTGCTATCCTAATGAGATCTTCTCACTTGGTGATTGGGATTTGTTATTGTATGTATCTAACCTAATCCCATAGTAGTTTAACCTTATCTCTCTCAAAGTATGATTTGTGACATCTTGTCCTTACAATTCTACATATTTTAGGATTCCACTGTCATTATTTCTGTAATATATTTTATATTTAAGTATTCTCAAATAACATGTAGACCATGGGATAAGTTGCATGGAAATTTTGATAAGTTTCACCCCAAAATTGAAACGTATTGAGCAAATCATGATGCATTTCATCTCTTTTAACTTTTAAAAATTGAATTTTTTTACCCTATCTTAAGTTCACTTAAATTTATTTTATGTTCTTGATTGGTAAAACTCCTAAAAGCTAGGAGTATTTGAGTGATATTTCTAGAATACTGTGATCCTCTCATTGACTATGTATTCCCTCTAGGGACAGGTTGTGTTTTTTGTATTCCCTCTAGGGCTATGGTAGTGACCTTATGAAGAGGACAATGATTGTAGGTCACTTCTCTGCTAGACTGTGACTGTGTGACTGTGAGTGTTGTGTCCCTTTATTTATGGAACTGTGACTGATGTACTAGGATTGTGGTGCCCAATCCTTTCTGATATATGACTATGTCAAACCTTAGATGATATTCCAGTAGTGGTGTTAAGTCTTCTAGAGGGAGTTGTGAATTTTAGGGTGCTGCTATCCTAAATAGATATTCTCACTTGGTGACTGGGAATTTTTACTGGATGTACCTAACCTAATCCCATATCACTTTAACCTTCTCTCTCTCAAAGTATGACTTGTGATAGCTTGTCCTTACAATGACAAGAGATGGCACAATATGTGTGAGTATAAGGAAGATCCAAACCAAACCTATTTATCAATTCTAACCTAATACCATAGCACTTTAACCTTCTCTTTCTCAAAGTATGGCTTGTGACATCTTGTACCTATAGTGGAAAGAGATGGCACAATATGTCTGTGTATAAGGAATATTCAATCCATACCTATTTAGCAATTGTTCTTTAATTATTATGAATTAGTTTCATTGTAATTTTACTATTGTTTATGTTGTACCCTATCTTGAGTTCACTTAACGATGATGAAGACACATACAAGACAGGCACAAAATCCCAGTAATAGTCATAGGTCATATCCCACATAAAACCAGAGTCACAACATCAGTCTGAGGCACCCAACAAGTCAAATTCCAGGTCTGTGGCAGAGAAAGAGATTAAGGTTCAAATCTTGGAAGAAAACAATGGTTACAATAGTAAGAGGCCAAGGCCTTAATCTAACAACAATACTAAGTCCTAGATCCAACTCTGGACCGTCCATAAAGGTTACACCAGTACACAAGATCACAACTTAATGGAGAAAATACACCACAATCATGGCCCTACAAGAGAGATTATCAACAGTCACAATTCATACTTATAAAGTTTCCAGTAGGTCGTGACCTAGTTCTAGCAGACCGATAAAAACACCCAACATGGCACAACAATTACAGTTATACTGGAGAGGGCTAATACAGTCATGACCAGCCCACAATGGCTCCAAAATAGTCATGACCAGGAAAATGAAAGTCATGTCCTACTAAGAAGAGGCCAGAACAGTTACATTGAACCTAGAGAGAGTTACCAACAGTCACGACCATCCAAGAGAGGGACAATAGAGCCACGACCATCCCACAGTGGCTCCAAAACAAATATGACTAGGAAAATGATAGTCATGGCCTACTAAGAAGAGTCCAACATAGTTACATTAATCTTATATAGGGTTACCAACAATCACGACCTAGTGGAGAAAGAACAAACAATCCATTGTTTAATTTCAGAAGGACTAGAAACAGTCACGACCAAGTCTTGGAAGGACATACAATCCATGGGTCAGCTACAGAGGGTCACAACCCATCAAATATCATGTGCTAACAGAGAAAGGAGAAAAAAAATACCTTAGACACTGATATGGAAACCCATGGATGAAGCAACGAAGTCCTAGGAATAGCAACAAAAAACTTGACATCAAACATAAGAAAGGAACATAGTTGAGATGTGTCTTCTTGGATGATATTATAATGAAAGATGAGACTTGTATTTATAACTTGAAAGAATATCTAGAAGGGTCCTTCACAAGTGGATAAGCATTAGTAGAGACTAATTATGCTCGCAAACATCTACTCAACATAATTTTTGAACAACACAACCCCAAATGAAAAGTAGGATGCATAGGCCTCATCAAATAATACAAAGTTCCTTTTGAATATCATCAAAATATGTGTACAAATAACATATAACAAGGATAAACTTTATAAACACATGATTGTGTACACAAAATTTCTCAAATCCAATTTCACAAAGGCCAAGGATTTGTCGCATGATTACTTGAATCTAATCAAGGCCAAAAGACCTATTTCATTCACCAAGCAACATAGATTCACCCAAACCAGAGATTATGAGGGTATTGAACATTTAATATTACTAAGGTAAACAAAATAGTGAAATTCATTGAATTGTGGAGGAAATAACTATCCAAGCATTGTGAGAATCAAAACGTAAGCACCACCATCCATCCAATTCCATAACCACAAGACAAATGCTATAAAAGACAAAGTAAGGAAAAAAAAGACAACCTGAAGGGCATCACAATCACAGATAGGCCATTTGGAAGAAGAAACACAAAGGGTCAAGGTACACATACTAGGAAACAAACCAATGAATTTACAAAGGAGGGGATTTAATAACCAATCAAGGGTGACAACTATGGGCCTATAAACAAAGCAACAACATGGACTTAAAAATCGAACATTGGTTGAAACCATGCATAGGGTTGAATGCCATTATGGATGTTAAAACCATGAAACATTCCTAAATGCATGGTTTGACAAGGCCAGAGTCATAAAGAGTTGAACAAGGAACAGTAGAGATGCCATTATAGTTTCAAGAGGGTAGTAACAAAGTTTAGGAGGAGCTAAGTTAGGTAAAAAAAACTGAGACGATTGATTAACAACAACAGTCCTAACCAATTCACCATGAAGAGTAGTAATGCAACAATATTACCAAAGGAGGCCACCACTATCAAATTTAGAGCCACCAACCCCAATCAAAACCAAAATCCCATACACATACCATCAACTAAAATGCCAAGGGCCCATCAACATCCCATCATTGAACTACCACATCCCAACAAAATCCACCAATCCACAGTAAACTTGAATGGAAAAAAGGTGCAAACATTACATAGTCCAAAGCCATCAACCTTGAACCCCAAATAAATATGAGTTTTGTGTTACTTATAGGCTATGTTGTGAAGGTAAAATATGCAAAAAAAGTTCACTTCCAGTTATAACCAAACCTAGCAATTTATACCCACATTTATTAATCTTTTCTTTGTCAATGTGCATGTCCTAGAGGGTGATGTAGAAGGGAATCTACAATGGGCTATAAAAAGGGAGGGCTGCCACTGTAAGGAAAACCCTTAAGGGTGAAAGGGGAGTCTACCACAATAAGGGAAACCTCAATACTAGACGAAGTGGCAACACACATGCACATGATCACACACATTCATGCAGACACCTCTTCTTTTAATCTTTGACAAAAAAAAACCAATTTCATTCATTTACATCGTTTCAAAACTATATGGACAATGGGAAAAAACGTATTACAGCCATTTATAAATTGGATGATGATGATTTTCCAAAAAAACAAGGATTTCACTGTAGATTCAAGAAAACTAGGGCTTTCACTGTAAATTCAAACAAATTAGGGCTTTCACTGTAAATTCAAACAAATTAGGGCTTTCACCATAAATTCAAACAAATTAGGGCTTTCAGACAAATTAGGGATCTCAATGCTTACTTGTTTAGACATGAGAATCCTGAACCGTGAACACTGAGCTCCAACCCCTGAGCTCCAATCATTAAATGCGAACTGTGAGCTCCAACTAGTGAGCTACAATCGTGAAATGTGAACCGTGAGATCAAACCCTTGAGCTCCAACCATGAAATGTGAACCGTGAGATCCAACCAGTGAGTTTCAACCATGAAATGCGAACTGTGAACTCAAACCCTTGATCTCCAACCATGATTTGTTAACCGTGACCTCCAACCCTTGAGTTCCAACTGTGAATTGTGAACCATGAGCTCCAACCAATGAGTTACACCCGTGAAATGTGAACCATGATATCCAACCATGAGATGTGAACCATGAGCTCCAACTAGTGAGATATGACCGTGAAATGTGTACCGCCGACTCCACCGGTTAGCTCCAACTAGTTATCTACAATCGTTAAAATGTGAACAGTGAAATGGTAAACGTCGGTAATCAAACAAAAATGGTAAATTCTTTATATAATTCTTAATACATATATATGTAATGTTAATGCTAATAATATTCTAACACAATATGACACAAAACTTTAAATGTTGAATAATATTTTTATAATATTTTTTAAACAATTACAAATGTAAATACATGAGTAAAAATAATGATGACTACGATGATGATAATGATGATGACAGTGATGATGGCGATTTTGATGATGATGAGGATGTCGATGATGAGATGAGGATGGTAATGATGATGATGATGATGATATAATGATGATAATGATGATGATGATGATAATGGTGACAACGATGATGATGACAAAGACAATGAGGATGAGGATGAGGATGATGATGATGACGATGATGTTGACGATGACGATGATGATGATGGCAATGATGATGATGAGGAGAATGAGGATGAGGATGATGATGATGACTACGACAACAATGATGATCATGATGGCAATGAGGATATTGATGACAATTATGAAGACGACATTTATGAGGATGATGATGATGATGATAATGAAGATGACGATGAGGATGATGAGGATGGTGATGATGATGATGATGATGATGATGATGAAAATAATGAAAATAAGGATTAGGATTAGGATGAGGATGAGGATGAGGGTGACAACGATGATGATGATGATGATGATGATGACAATGATGAAGACGATGATGACGATGAGGATGCCAATGATTAAGATGATGACGATGACGATGACAATGATGAAGATGTTATTGTTGTTGTTGTTGTTGATGATGACAATGCTGATGATAATGATGATGACAAAGAAAATAAGGATGAGGATGATTATAACGACGATGATGACAATGATGATGACGATGACGATGATGAGTATGAGGATGATGACAATGATGATGATGATGATGATGATAATGACGATGATGATGAAGATGATGATAATGAGGATGACGATGAGGATCATAATGATAATGAGGATGGTGACGATGAGGATATTGATGACAATTATGAAGATGACAATGATGGGGATGATGATTATGATAACAAAGATGATGATGAGGAGGATGATGACGATGATGAAGATGACGAGGATGAGGATGAGGATGATGATGATGATGATGACAATGGAAAAAATGATGATGATGATGACAATGATGAATACAATGATGACGATGATGATAATGATGATGATGAGAGTGATGATGATGAGGAGGAGTATGGTGATAATGACGATGACGACGATGATGATGAAAATGAGGATGATGATATGATGATGATGATGGCATTAATGAAACTATCACTAATGACGATGATGATAATAATGGTGAAGACGATGATGACGATAAAGACAATGAGGATGAGGATGAGGATGATAATGACTATGAGGACAAGGATGATGATGATGATGATGACGATGATGAAGACGATGATGATAATGATGATGACAATGAGGATGACTATGACTGATTGATTTGAGCGAAATCAGAAGGGGGAAAACAACACCAACATTCCCCCTAGGAAGGACTTGTGGTATGAATTATCTTGATCCATTTTTATGAGGTGGTGAAACCCTATGATTTTAAATTTTAATTAGAATCAACTAAAACAAACCAGTGATAAATTGAACACAAGTATAATTACATGTTTCCAGCTACTTAAAAAATGGGCATCACAACTGTATTTTTCAAACAGTTATTCGATGCATTAGAGGAAATTTGGGGTCTAAAATGGGCCTTATAAGAAAACGCGCCAACAATAAGTTCTTATGAGTTGGAATTCAAGAATCAATAGAATTCCATTAAAATGATTCAACCTTAATGGTTGAATTGACATATTTGTCATAAAAAAAACTACTTTTTGTGTTTGTATTTTCAACATATCTCCCTATGTTTTTACTCAAATTTCAATCAGGAGAGCTCGTTGGATGCTGAATTTTATTCCACATCGAACGAGCTCTCCTGATCGAAATTTGAGTAAAAACACAGGGAGATATGTCGAAAATATGAACACAAAAAGTAGTTTTTTTCTTTTTTCCTCCAAAATTAATAAATATTATTTTATTATTTTAACTATTATTTTATTATTTTCCTTAGGAGGCCCATTTTAGACCTCAAAATTCCTCTAATGCAAGTAACACTAATATTCTTCTATAACATATCTGATTACATTACACTAATAATGATTAACCTAGAACACCTTATGTTATGGTGTTTTTCTTATTTATATTGTTCTCTACATAGATTGTTGCCTCAATTTTACATGAACACATAGCTTGAACAATACTTTCCATTGAAAAAATTTAAACTCTCCCCTTAACTGTTTACTAGGTCATACTCATGACTTGTATGTGGAACCATGGCATAAAATTCCAAGTTATTGTTGTACAAAAGAAATATTTCTTCATAACGTGATCTTATTTTGCTCATTGGATATGAATGATTTTTATTTTATTTGTGAGATAGTTGCATTGATACAATGTTTCAAAACACCATGTTGGAATGCTTGATCCTTGGAACCACCTCTATTTATTTATCATGAGTTTCTTCTAGCACATTCAACATGAAATTCATTATAAGATGACCTCCCACTCCCCATGGGATACACACACCAATAACTTAGGTTGTTTCTAGCACCAACTTTGTATTTCATCAATAAGTATGTTGTTGTTGTCTTAGTGCATAAAAATATCCACCTCAGATGTATGTGCAATTTGAATATCAATTTAGTGTCAATTTTATAAGCATTCATCACAATATGCACCCAATTTTTAAAATCAAATACTCCAAACATAAATAAAAAATTCGATGACAGAAGTTGAATATCTGATGGACATTGGAGAAATTAAAAAAAATCATAATTAAAAAGGTGAAATCTGACAGTATGGTCAATTTCATCGGAATGCGTCATATTTTCTCATCGAATTTTGGGTTCAAATATTGTTGTGTATAAAGAAGAAAATATAAGGCTCTATTGTTTGTAATTGATCCCAGTGGATGTTGGTGAACACATGCCTATTCCACTACCATAGAATAATTCTCCATATTTCTTATTCTACTATAGTTTTGCAAGACATGGACGTTTGATACATTTTTTGGTAGTTGACATGGTCTCCAAATATTTGATTGTGATGCCTATCAAACACATAGTGAATATAATAAAATTTGGAATAATCCAATAAGTTCCACAAATATAGTTTCTATGAAAAATTTGTGACCCCCAAAATTTGGAATATAAACTAGGATACAGGGGGAATATTCCTTTTGCCACCTCATCACCTAGAGATAGGGTTTGTATCTCCATTTTTTTTTCCTCTAGTGTTTTATAGTTTATGTTAAAAGCTAGTTTCAACCTTTTGTAATGAGATTCTTGCAAATGAGAATCGTCAACACATGTCTCTTCAAAGATAACTTACCACCATAGGCTATCCAAATTGTCTTGATTTTCATATTGCAGTGTTTTTTTTTAATTTCATTCATTAATATGATTTGGGTTTCACTATATTACTATGCTCTCTGCAATAACTTTGTGTGATTCTGTTCGATATTTATATCTTCATTTCATTCTCGACATGATTCATATTAGAATTATAAAAACAATATGTTCTTTTTTTGTTTTGTGCATGTCCCTTCTTAGGTCAAAACTAACAAACATGGTGAGGACTGCTCTTGTTGTCCCAAGTGGCATCCAATGGAAAGCGAAAGGAAACATAACAAAGAAGGATATTATATCTAGATGTAGCTCAAGGAATCCCTTATGCAATAAAGGAATACAATGGTGGATCATTTTCCCCAAATCCTTTGATGACAACCAACAATTATGGAGGCCCCTTCAAAGAGACATAACTTCATAGCTACAATACCTTTCAAGGTACAAGATAAAATCAACATTCATTCATTTTAAGGAGATATAGATGCAAATTCCTTGGATACATGGTTAAGTTTTCTAAAGGGTTATTACTATGGTAAAAAAATTGATAGTGAGAAGATCAACTTCACATTCCTTAAGTCCCTTCTGTGTGTCAAAGTTTGATTGGAAACTTACTACATGTGACATGCTAGAGATGGGTTTGAAATATTTTGAACAAAATGCACTTGGGTCGATTTTGTTGATTTCGCAAAGGAGGAATTCTACCCTATTGGGAACTAACAATGTTTAATACACGACATGGAAAAAATTTCACTAAGGTAATGAATAAACCATGATAGAGTACCTTGCATTGAAAAGTTGGGCATCAAAGACTCTGTGTGACATTTGGTTCTAAAATACCAATGGTACATCCAAATAGAGAAATATCTCTTGTAAATATCCTCACTTTGAGCCACTTATCGATGTGATATCAAGGTTAAAATCAATTTTAAGTAGAAGAGTAAGAGGAATTTTGGATCTAAAAATCGACCACAAGAAAATAATTGTAAAGAAATCGCTAACTAGAAAAATAAATAATAGAGAAAGGATAACCAACCTTAGAACAACTAGTTCGAGCCCCAAGAAAAGAAGTGCAATAGGAAGTCAAAGAAAGACACTAGAAGTGGTGTGAGTTCCATGAAATCCCCTGGGACAAGACTGATGAATGGATCCTGAATAAATCATTGTAGGTCGAGATAAAAGAATCAGAATTAGATTATTTCTTAGACTCAAATTCAAATCTAGATAAGATAAAATTAATCATTAACATGGAACCTAGTGTTAACATCACCACAAAAAAATTCCAACTAGAGGAACCATGGGAGCTTGAGGAAGGTGAGTGTCCCTTCCAGTCATATATGTGGGTGATGGAGACTTTGCTGTATTTCATTGTTGACAATGGTAGCCAAAATAAACTGATCTTTAAATAGGTCATTAAGAGGATGCAGGTGTCGACAATGTCATAACTATAACCATACACTATAATACAAGTTTGGTAATATAGGGACAATACATATGCATTTGAAATTAATGATGACTACACTATGGAAATGAGCCCTTAAAAGATGAGTTATTATGTGATTCTTCCCAACTTAAATCTTGTTATGTTATGTTATTACAACAATATAAGTGGATGCATCATGTTGTTTACAATTATAATCCGCAAAATGTCTTTATTACTTTTGGAGTTCATCTCTATATGGAATTAGAGATATTTTTTACTATGATGGTATTTTTTATTTTAATGAAGCAGTGTAGGAAGGTAATCTCTCATCCCATGATATTTTTTCTCTGCAATATTTGATTAGAATATGAACAAAAGATCATCATGATCATGAAAGCCTCTACATGGGGCCTCTCTACACAATAAAAGTAGGCGGATAAGAGAGTGGAAGAATACACATATATATTTTCCTCACCTATAGGTGTGCCTTTGCACTATTAAGTAAATAATCCAATTTGTTTGATACACAATTCTCCTCTATTGAACAAACTGGTATACATACATTCTCTTCTATGGAATGAATAAATTAAAGGCCAAAAGCAATATCTAACTCAAAAGGGTCACATTTTCATTTGACCAAGCTCCTCACCTTATGAGAACCCAATTAAATTGATCCAAAATACGAACAAGACATGGAAACTATGTATTGATTGTATATACTTGAATAAAATCACAACCAAGAACTGATATCCAATTGCTTGGATTGATGGTATTCTTGATCAACTCAAGGGAACAAATTTTTCAGTAAGATTGTTCTAAATTTAGGCTATCACTAGGTGGCCATTGAGCAAATTGATGTAGTGAATACAATATTCAAGTGCAAAGAAGGTCTCTTCAAGTGGTTGGCCATGCCTTTCAATTTAACTAATTCCCTATAAACATTCATAAGGAAAATGGATGATATCTTGTTGTCATTCAAAAATTCCTTTATGGCCATAAATCTAGAGGATATACTCATCTTGAATTAAACTTGGGCATAGAATTTGAAACACATTTAACAGGTTTTTGCACCCTAAGACAACAAGTTGTATGGTAATGCAGATAAGTTCTCATCTTACATGCAAATAATTCATTATCTCAGATACATAGCACATAGTGGATCAGCATGGTGTAAATATGGATCTAGCCAAGATACAAGTCATTTATAGTTAGCCAACCCTAAAGACACTAACAAATATATGTAGTTTCTTGGGCATCGCCAACGTCTACCATAGGTTTTTGTTGGGTTTATCTTATATTTCTTGGGCTGTAATCCATGTGTCCATGGATGGATCCAATTCCAAGTTTGTTCGGAATAAAAATCCTCATTCTACTATAGTTGCAACAACCATTTTAGATTGAGATAAATGTCTCAAATTATGTTATCAATGCATCACTCCCTCAACATGGACATCTAGTGGTTTGTCATAATTAAATACCCTCTAACGCAACTCGAAGGAATGGTATCTATGAAAAGAATATGTACTTCATTGTGTATGCATGTCACAAATAGAAGCATTATATTATGAGAAAGGAAATGACCATCCACACTAGCCATAAACCTTTATAATTCATGCAAATGTAGGGAAGGTTATAGAACAACCATTATCAATAGTGGTCCACTTTCCTGCAAAAAATCCACTTAAACAATAAGTAATATAAGGAAAAAAACTAAGTTGCAAAATGCCTCAACTTACCACTAGTTGTGGTGCTAACCACAATGTTTAAATTTTATAATCATGGGACTTCTAGGTGGCCCCAATTGTATGACATTGACCTTGACTTCACTACTACATATCAAACACTAATCATAGGTAAACACGTTTTAGGATTTCACCTTTAGGATGAACTTCTATGCCATTTGGGCCATCTTGTGTTCCTTCGAGTGAGCATGAGGATATGGTTTGGAAGGCACATTACAGTTGGGTGGTAGGTAACTTTGTGTGGACAAGATAGTTTTAGTGTTGTAGAAGTACTTATACTGGTCAAATATTGACAATATGTCAACATATATATCAAATAAGACATTGCCTATGTTATAGCCAAAATTTCCATAAAAAAGTAGGGATTATTCTCTCCTCTACCTTCCCCAAACAACCCCTAGGAGTTAGTCTCTACAAATTACATTTCAAGCTTGCAATAAACCAAGCATGGAAATGATTGTGTATTTGTGGTTGTCAATTATTTTATGAGATGGTCATTTTAGCACAGTAAAAGAAGAGAATAACAACATATTCCATGACATATCTGTTCTTTAATAACATTTGTGTTCATTTTAGGCTACCTGAGACCATTATTTTAGATTGTTGTAGTAATATTTTAATTACTTTAAGGGATAATTTATGGTTAATGATGAATTCCAAGCTAACTAAATCAACTACATTCCACCCCCAAACTTATGGACATATAAAGGTAGTCAACATGATGATTGTTAAATATCCTCACAACACATTCAATTTCGTGTTTAAACCCATATGAAGAATCCAAAAAATATCCAATTCCATGGATTGATAATATTCTTGATCAACTCAAGTGCACAAAATTTCCAGTTAGATTGATCTAAAGTTAGGCAATAACTAGGTGGAAATTGAGTAAATTAGGCAATCACTAGGTGGAAATTGAGTAAATTGATTTATTGAAGACATGATTCAATTCCAAGGAAGGTCACTTCAAGTGGTTTTCCATGCCTTTCAATGTAAATAATTACCTAGAAACATTCACAAGGATAATGAATGATAGCTTGTTGTCATTCACAAATTCCTTTGTGGTCATAAATCTAGATGATATCCTCATATTCAATAAAACTTGGGCATAAGACAATACATTTGAAAAGTTTTGTTGTAATATACCTGATCTGAAATCAGATTAGAGTAATAAATCTGATGCAAATATATTTAAATGGTGCAAGTAAAACCTTACAATAAAACCGATCACCTCTTTATGCAGGGAAAAATAGAGGTAGTACTAGCAAATGTGGAAAACGCAGTGGGATAATGGAAGAGACCAAGAGACAAATTTTTTGGACAGATTTAATTATTTCCCTAAGAACATGTATGTTGGGGACCATTTATTCTTCGAAATCATCTCCATTGAAGTCTACTCCCATGCTTCTAGGTGTCCCAACCATGCAAACTAGGAAGAACCTTCACTTCCAACAGCCAGTGGCTTGAGGAAACTGATATGGATCTGATATGAGTTTATATGATGGTATAAAAATTTCTATGCAGGTTTATAACATATTTTGGATGTTTAGGAAAATGCATAGGAAAAACTAGTCCCTTGGACTGCACTCTAGGCTCGAATTTTAGGGAGTCCAAACATAGGAAGAAGGTTACTAAACTTCAGTTTCAGAATTGGATGGTGTTAAATATTATGATAGTTAATTATCAGAAGTGGAATAAATAATATTCAAAAGGTTTCAGTCCTCTAACTCATTCGAAAATTAAAACTAGTCATTTGTTAATGCATTTCTAGCTAGGGTGTTGAAATGCTTCTCAAAAGTAAATCAGACTTATTCAGAACTATGTAATAATTTCATAAAGGTAATAATAAATACATACAGATAATTTAGGACTGAATTTAACCTCACATGTGTTTCATATATTCATTCATTAATTTAGACTTCACTACAGGGCTAGAAAACTAGAATTTGAGGTAGAATTGTAGTAGAATACTATTAGAACTCTATAAAAAATTTGATAATGTTATGAAAATGATATTAGGGACTAATAATAACCTAAATTAATGGCATATATCCATCAACCTCATCTCATAACTTCAAATAAACAATCTCTTAGGAAAAGAAGGGAATATTGGAGAGAGCTCTGAGATTCGAATGGGAGAGTATCCCAATCATTGTAATGTACTATGATGGTATGGGAATGGATTCATAACCTGCAATAACACTCCATTAATGTATTAAATATGCTCCTTAAATTCATTATGAACTTCAATGAATATGGGGATAAGAGAGGGAGAGAGGAACATGGGACTTGGGGTGCATCAGCCAGGAGAAATGAGGCTCTTCAGTTAGTGTTGAATCTTAGCTTCAATCAATACCAAAACATACGTCAACCAAAATGATAAATGGAGTTGGAATCATCCTTAAATAAACCTTGAGTGACTTGGGTGACTTGTTTACCAAGTTATTCACTTGTTGAGCAAGTTGCCACTTGCTAAACCCTAACCCTAGCCAAATGGTGTGCCCTCCTTGAGAAAATAGTATGTATGGGTCATGTTATATTTTTCCCTATCAATAAACTTTCCTCCAAATTAGAAACTGCACCCTCCTTATGCCTAAAGTTGCATGCTTTTTCTAATGACATCTTTTCTGCACTTTCTGCTTTTGTAACTGATCCTCTAAATGCAAACTGCACCCTTCTTAGGCCGAAAGTTTCCTGCTTTTTCTTATAGCAACTTTTCTGCACTTTTTTTTATTTTGTAATTGATCCTCTAAATGGAAATTATGCCCTCTTTATACCTAGAGTTGCATATTTTACTTCTGATTAGGCTTTTCTTGGATTTTGGTTACTTTCCCTCTTTTTTGACTGCTTGCTTTTGTCAGTCCCTTTGACAGGTTCTAATTATCAACCTAGGCAAGTTGGATTTCACCAATGCACCCTCTTGACATGGCTACTTATTTCCACATTTATTTGCACATTAATTAATAATGACAAAAAATAAAACTAAGTAAAAGCCTCCTAAATAATAATTTAACAAAATTCCATAGGTTAATTAATTAATGTCACTTTTGATACCCTAAGTGTTTGGAAATGTCAAGAATTTTTGTGTTCAATAAGGTGGGGACATGCCATTTGTGCACACTAAGACAACGCAAGTTATATACTCATGTGGAGAAGTTATCATTAGAAATACAAATAATTCATTATCCCAGATACATAGTGGATGAGCATGGTGTACATGTGGATATATCTAAGATCCAAGTCCTATACAATTAACCAACCTTGAAGACATTAATAGATCTTTGTAGTTTCTAATAGGTCTCAGTAGTTTATTGGGCCTCACCAACTTATACCATAGGTTTATGATGGGTTTTTTCATTTTACTTGGCCCCCAAGTCAAGTTTCCATGTGTGGAACCAAATCCAACTTTGTTTGGGCTAACAATCCCCATTCTAGTAGACTTGAAACAATCATTTGGGTTGAGACAAAGGTTTCAAATTATGCTATCACTAAAGTCCTCACTCAACATGGAAATCTAGTGGCCTATCACAACTAAAATATCTCTAACGCAACTCATAGGCACCCAATCTATGACAAGTATATGTACTTAATTGTGTAGGCATGTCGAAAATGGAAGCATTATATTTTGGGAAAGGAAATGACCATCCATACTAACTACAAACTCCTATAATTAACGCAAATATGGGGAAGGATATATAATAACCATTATCAGTAATATTTTTACCCGCAATAATTCCACTTAAACAATAAGTACAATAAGGGAAACAAAAAACTAAGTTGCAAAATGCCTCAACTAGCATCTAGTTGTGGCACTATCCACAATGTTTAAATTTTATGGCCACAAGTCTAGGTGGATCCAATGGTATGACATCAACCTTGAATTTTATAATACATATGAAACACTAAGTATATGTAAACAAGATTAAGGATTTCACTTCTAGGGTGAACTTCTATGCCATTTGGGCCTTCTTTTGTTCCCTCAAGTGAGTATGAGAATATGATTTGGGAGGCACATTACGATGGCGTGGTATAGAACTTCATGTGGAGTAGATAGTGTCCATTTTGTAGAAGTACTTAAAGTGGAAAAATATTTGACAAGATGCCAACATATATGTCAAATCAGGCATTGCCTATTCCATATCCAAATTCACAATCAATAAGTAGGGGTTGTGATCTCCTCTACCTTCCCCCAAAAATCCTTAGGAGTTAGTCTCCATGGATTACATTTCAAGCTTGCAATCAAATAAGCATGGAAATGCTTAGGTATTTGTGGTTGTCAATTAGTTTTCTAATATGGCCATTTTAGCATGCTAAAATAAGAGAATCACAAAATATTCCATGAAAAAGCTATTCTTTGAGCGTGTTTGTGTTCATTTTAGGTTACTTTAGATCATTATTTTAGATAGGTGTAGTAGGATTTTTATTACTTTAAGGTCCAATCTATGATTAATGATGAACATCGGGATAACTAAATCAACTACCTTCCAGCCCAAACTTATGGACATATAAAGGTAGTCAACATGATAATTGTCCATATCATGAGAATGCACAAGTATAAGAAGCCACATACGTGGGATGAGATCGTTCCTTACACTAAACATGGATACAATATATCCCTTCACAACTCTATTGGCCACAACCTTTTTCAAGAGTGCTTTGGGTTCTAACCATTGATCCTAATTGGCATAGATATTCTCATTGTATCTCCACAAAAAAAATCCTCCCAAGCTCAAACGAAGGCATATAGAACAATAAAATTTATTGAATAATATAGAACATCCTACAATAATTTCATTATAATTTGTAAAAATACAAATCCAAGTATAATCCACATATAATCAATGAAATCAACATCAAGTTACCAAAAGGTTTTAGGTTGGTGATAGGATATAGTTTCACTTGGATAAAGGTTGTCTCATAAATCCCCTAGGAATCTTATACAACTCTACTATGGGACTTACAACATCACCAATGTTGTGGGTGAGAATAATTCTAAATTGAGGATTCCACTTTCCCTTAGATTACATCGTATATGATTTAATGGGGTTATGCTTCAACTATATTTTCCACCTCTATTAGACATGTTGGATTTGGCCAAGCACTTGGACCCTAAATAAATCAACATTGACTACATTGAGAAAGTTATACAACCAAATCATGGATACTAAGATAAAGGGAACCTACAAACATGATGTGTAGCTCTACCAGGTTGTCAAAGTAGGGAATATCCTTCACCAAGTGTCTCACTAGGATCTAGATTCAACAAAAGTTTCCATGTATCATGGAGGAAATTGGTGCGATGGGTACCATTTCTTCCCCAAGGGGGATTGATCTAGTCGGTTACTAGTACCCACCCATATATTCCATGACTCAATTTTTTTACCCCATATTTTGGTGGAATTTGTAGCATACCCATTTATAACCATTAGTATATTTATCATAAATCTACATTATGGTTAAGACTGATTTAGTCATTATGTGGGCTCATAAGCCTCCCAAGGGAGGGAACCCAACTTCTTGAGTTGTGTATAAATACACAATCATGTTTTATCTATAATCATCTTCTTTGGAGCTATTGATCTCTTTGTGGAAGATATTTTTTAGCCTATGGGAATTTATCAATTATTGCACTCCTTTTTATTTTATAATGATTTCTCTATTTTAATGGGTTCATATTTTTCTTTATAATATGTTGTTATAAAGTGATGTGATTTTTATGATAGCTATCCATGAATAAACTCACCCACTTTTTCTAGATGTGTTTAGATTGTTATATGAATATTGCAATACAATAGTGAAACAACTTATCTAAACTTAAATAAAATAATAATAATAATTACTATTCACAGGTGATTTAAATAGTAATAGAAGTGGGATTAATAAATCAACCAATTGTGAGAGAATAGTTGAGAAGCACTTGGTCACTGGTAGGGATTTAAATATTAAAATTCTGATTATAATTAACTATCAAACCTCATAACTTCTAAGGTTTCTTGAACTACCTTTTTCATCCTAGAAAAAATTTCTGAACTTTAGCAATGAATTCTTGATTTGGCTCACTATTTTTCAATATCCCTCTTTAACAATCCTTGGGGATGAACTTTGTAGAAAAATAACAATGCAAAAAACAGAATACTTGGTTCGAAATATGATGAAAGCAAATGCAAAAATTTGGTTGAATCGGAGAAAGCAGAGAAATATGTTTTCCATGTTCTTAGATGAAGTTTGGGGAGAGGGTGGGAAATTTCTTGTGGAATTGGGTGTATCCCTGATCACCAATCACTCCAACTCCAATATTATTGTGATTTCTAGGGGTAACAGAGCACTGCTAGAGATGGGGGTTTCAGAGACTTGCACAATAGAAAGGATATTTGGTCAAATAAAAGAGTTGGGACTTGTTTTCTCATCATGATTTACATATATCAATGGAAATATGCCAGAAAACATAGTGTTATATATTTATAATGTCTCCAAACTAAAGAAATTTCCTAAGGAATTTAGTAAGGCAAGGGCATTCTCTTCATTTGAAATATTTTAAATGGCTTATTTAAATGAATTAGAGAAGATGCCATTAATAGAAAAGGGTTTAATTCCTATGCTAATTAAAATATTCACCATGGTGATCAAATGTGAAGCATTACAAATATTTCTAGAGAGTTATTTAAATCTCAAAACACTCCAAAAAGTAAGAGTGTATGGTTGTTCAATGGTATTGGAGAATCTACAAATGATGAAGATAGTAGACACAAAGGTAGAAGGGGTAATAATGTCTACTACATATACACAAGAAATTATACAAAAGTATGTGCAAGTGAGAGGCTTTAAAGAAGGTTGGAGCTATGGTAAATTTTGGGTGGTACAATGGATTTGGATTTTCCTATGATAGTTTCATAGATTTGTATGATTAATAATTCCATAATCAAGATTTGTAATTTTTGTTCATGATCAAAATTTGTATATCATGAAAAAAAACTAGCAAATTTTCTTTGATAGTTTAAAGAAACTCCCTCACAATCTTTAGTGTTATAATGTATTGTGCATTTTGTGGGTTTGAAAATAAGCGTGGTAAGTAATAATTGAAAACACCAAAATCATTTCAATCACTTTTTTCTATAATTTAGTAGCATTGTACCATAAAATCTCCTTGCGTATAAGCTTATGTGTTCTTTCAACACAATTATCACATTTTAATGTTTCACATAGTGCAATCAAAATAAGACCAGTGTCTAGAAATTAAGGAAAACATACATGAAGCATCATATGAAGTTCTATGTGTTTGATTCAAAGGGAACACAATTTACATTTTTTATTAACCCATAGTTCATACTACAATAAGAAGTAAACAAGGATTAAAATGAAAAAAATGAAAGGAATAAAAAAGTTCCTTGTAAATGTGGCATCTATATATTTACCAGTTTACCATGATCTTAAAAAATGTACAATCACATAAATGCTCTACTTTATGCAACATAAAATAATATTAGCAATACCCTAATCAATTACTAACTCACAAATAGAGAGAAACTACAATTGAATCTAATGAAGCTTAAAGTTGCATTCTATTTACATTTTATATGCTTATACCAATAACTAATGACTCAAAACTGGATAACCTAATAGTTATACATTGGAAATGTATATATAATGTGGATTTGTAACATTCAAGAGAACTTGAGATTGTTTCCATGCATTCCCAAATTTCCATAGAAAGGGTAGAAACACATTTGCATTTTTCACAATCTAAATTAAGCAATCCAAGCAACAACATGAACAATGATTTATGTAAAGTCCTCAATTTCGACCCTTAGATTATATTGGATCCAATTATGTTTCAACTATAAATAAGTATTGTAATGAGGGGAATAAACTTATGTAAACAACCCCATATG
>LPNX010570165.1:111635-125726 GCA_001517045.1 Pseudotsuga menziesii
TAAGGCGGATGGAGTTCATTTTTGCTACAGGGGCAAAGGTTTCATTGTAGTCAATCCCTTCAATTTGGAAAAAACATTTGGCAACTAACCTTGCCTTAAGTCTTTCAACACTTCCATCTAATGCATACTTAGTTCTGTAGACCCATTTACATCTAACAAGTTTTCTTCCTTTTGGAAGAGGAACAAGATCCCAAGTATCGTTCGCCATTAAGGAACAATATTATTCATCCATAGCTGCATCCCAATCTGGATTTCCTGAAGCTTCTGCAAAAGTTTCTAGATCATGATTCTCGAAAACTTGAGCCAAAAGAGAAGAGGCTCACTAAAATTGAGAACGTGTTCGACGTTGATCTCTAGGATCACCGACAAGATCACCAGCTGCTTCACATGTTGAACAGACCCATTGAGGAAGTATTGGTGCTGGTGCAATTGAAGGAACATGAGCAGGCGGAGGTGGATTTTCATC
Source organism: Pseudotsuga menziesii (assembly GCA_001517045.1). Lineage (NCBI taxonomy): Eukaryota > Viridiplantae > Streptophyta > Pinopsida > Pinales > Pinaceae > Pseudotsuga > Pseudotsuga menziesii. The sequence goes on from LPNX010570165.1 coordinate 112,102, forward strand.
CTCACTGTCATCATCAAAAAATGGAGTTGAAAACCTATCAAGGAGGTTGGAAGAAGAAAAAGAAGGCACAATTGCCGAATCAGGCTCGCAGGCCAAAGATGGCACACCTGCCAAGTTAGGCTCGTAGGCCAAGAGGTTTTCATCAAATTTAACATCTCTTCTAATGATTATATCATGTGAATGGGGCTGAAGAAGTCTATAACCTTTTACATCCTCAGAATATCCAACAAATATGCACTTTTCACTTTTAGGCTGCAATGCTTTTCGTTTTTCATCCGGAATGTGAGCCCATGCTTCACAACCAAACACACGAAAGTGACTTACATTTGGTTTAATTTTACTCCATGCTTCTTCCAGTGTTATACCTTGTAAAAGTTTAGTGGGTGTACGATTAACTATGTAATTTGCACAATTTATGGCCTCAACCCAATATTGAAGACTTAGTCCCTTAGATTGGATCATACAATTAGCCATTTCTTTTAAAGTGTGGTTCTTCCGTTTAGCTACACCATTTTGTTGAGGTGTATATGGAACAATGTGTTGTTGTTGGATTCCTTGTTCAGTGCAGAAAGTAGTGAACTTGTTGTTAACATATTCTCCTCCATTGTTAATTTTTTTGTTAAAAATGTGGCTAGTGAAAATATTTACATATATTTTTTTTATTGTTAGAATCTCATTGACTTGTGGGAGCGTCCTTTGGTCTAAGAAACTATGACCTAGGGGTATCTAAGCTGTCAAAATCACCTAGGGATTCACACAACTTAGGCCACACCAACTATCAATTGGTTTGATTTTGAGTGTCTCCTTGGAACTAGCTCACCCCTAAAAAGAATTGAACCCAAATCGCCTTGTTGATGATACCCCCACCTTAACAAATAAGCTGACAAAAATTAACACATATTTTAATTTATTAAAATTAAAATAATATGATATTTCATTTCCTTCATTATATTTAAATATAAAATTAACATTTAAAAAAATATTAATTTAACTTCATTTATTTATTATATAACTTTTTTAATTACTTCATTTATTTGTGATCTCAAAACACTACAAATAAAATCATTATTCTTGCATTACATTGTCCATATATTGCCACACCAACTCCACATTATGGTCTAAAAGAATTCATCACTTCAACAATTTTGGCTTTTATTTTTAAAATTTACCTAAATCTTAACTTGTTTTCAAATTTATAATTTTATTAATTTACTTTTTCACTTTAATAATAATAAAATAATGATAACTATGCGTAATGATGTAACTACTAAAGTCTACAATAGTGAACATACATTACTCCCTCTGGATTTGAACCTACGACCTCACAAGAGAAACCACATGTTCTTAACTACTAGGCCCATTCAACTTGTATACCTCTAAAAAACTATCCTACACATAGAAATTTTAATTTGAATTGTGTAAAATTATAGTGAAAATCAATCTTCCTTATTGGTCTATAGGCACGTTTTATACCGAGTATGAGGAGATGTGTAATTCCTTCCATACTCAACATGAATATAACATATAGAATTTAAAAATATTAATAACAAAAATATATTTCAATGTTACACATACACACGCACACACACACAAGAATAGAACGGACTCTCATGAGTTGCATTATGAAACATGGCACTAGACAATTCTTAAAACGCCATGGGTAGAAAGGATTTTCATCTTTGTGAGGCTATGAGCGTTGGTAATGTAAGTCACTTTCTCTTAGAATTCCCTGCGTACACCCACGTCATATCACAATTCCATATTCTTTGTTACAATTCAAACTTCCCTAACCTTCTATCATGTCAAAACTATGACGACCGAGGAACGCTTCGTTCTAAGCTTTTAGAGCATAGGAATAAAATATTATATTAATCCAAATAATTCCTTTCTTTTCTCTTAAGGTTCAATGAACCAAGTTGGTCTTAGTGGACATTAACTACCACCACCACCACCACCATCATCATAAAGTAATTTTAAGTAAAAAAAACTATATTTAAAACATTTTTGTCATGTGTTTTAATGAGATATGTAATTCCTTCTATAGGAAACATGTAGTTGACAGGTGCTCTTCACAAAAAAATTAATCACAAAAAGATAGTCATCGAGTATGCTAAAGGTGTGATGAATTACATTAAATATTGAGATCAAATGAGAATAAAATGCTAATAGATATACAAACATAATGTTATTACAACCAACATAGATCAACCTTAACTTTAGGTTTATCGTGCACCAAGGTGGATAAAATCCTTCCAGGATAAACTTTTAATTAAAGTGCAAAAGCTTGAAAAAAGGTTTGCAACTTGAGGGATTTGATCCCTTTCGGTGCATTATAGATCCAGAGTTAACATGAATCTATGTTGGCTACTCATCATAAAGGAGAAAAAAACCATGAAGTATGAGTTCCGAATGTACAATTAAAAAAGAGTTTTTATTTTTTATTTTTTTAAATATGTGGAGTAATGTACACTAACTTTGCATCTTTGATTAAAAGTTTGCCTTGAACTTAAAATATGTTCCAAATTTATAAGTTGATTATTATTTTTACAAAGCATTCTATACACTTGGATGGGAGATTGTATTTAGAAGGCATTATTGATAATCTTATTGATAGAGATATCATGTCCCTATTGTTAAACTCTTGTAACTTCAGAAGATATTATAGTTGTACTAATTGTATTCTTCCTTCGGGAGATTTTATTGATGTAGTTGATCATGTAAGAGTCATTGAAAGAATCAATGTAAACCTCCAGATGTAAGTTGGGTTAATAGAACCCATGGGGTATTATAATAATAATTATTTTGGTGTCTTAATAGTCAAGTCGGCCCAGTTAGGGTTTAGGTCAAGTGAAGAGTAAAATATAAATAGGGGGGTGCCTCCTTCATTTGTAATCGCTACACACAAGCGAGTTCGCTAGAGGGAGAAGAAGAAGCGCACTAGGAAGAGAAAGGAGAAGTTGTATTAGGGTTTTACATTGTTTTGCTTGAGTTCTATACTAAGGAAGTTTTGGTAGGTTTTCTCCCCCACGAGGGTTTCCTTGGATAAATATTTTTGTTCTTTTGTGTGATTGTACTTGTTGTTCTTTCACTGATCCTACCATTGTAAATTGTTTTAGAATATCATCTAAGCAATTAAGAATACTTAGCATGGTATAAGATCCAACCTGAAAGGAGACATTGTACAACTAGGGTTTGTTGCTCTTAATAATTCCCTTGGAAGATCAACTAGAAAAGAGGGCTTGCTCAACTCGCCCTAGGAGAGCACATATTTCTGTGAAAACAAAACCAAATTTCGAGAAGTTTCACTTTTGGGTCCGACACTATTGTTGGGAAGAACTAGGGATTCAGGTCTCTTGAGGTTCCATCACCAATCTCAAAAAAAGAAAGATACAGTCTAGATTGCCTTGGGGAGGTGCATATTTTCTACCTCTCAGCCCTACAAGTGATCTCAATTGAAAAATAGGGTTTCTCCATCAAACCCTAGGTCATCTCGAAGAAAATAAACTAGGAGCAGTCTTCTCCAAGTAAGTATTGTTTCTCCTAGTTCCATTTGAATTTCTCATTTTGTTAAGAATGGAAAACAATACCAAGATGGATGAGAAGCTTAAGGGTGTTAAGAACTTCATAGAATTGTATTATCATATCATGCTCATATTAGAAGAGAATGATCTAGAAGGCTTCATAAAGGAGGAAGTTGCAGAACCAGAAGGAGATGAAGCTAAGGCCAAGCACATGAAGGATATGATCAAGGATAACATGATCATAGTTGACTCCATCAAAGATAACTTGATCCCTCAAGTATATTTAGGGAGAACACCAAAGGAAATGTTTGATTCCTTCTCCAACCTATTTGAAGAAAGAAATATCAATGGGAAGATGACTTTCAAAAATCAACTCAAATGTGTGAAGATTTAGAAATCAAAAACCTTGCAATCATACTTCACAAGAGTATCCCAAATAAAGGAGCAGTTGGAAGCTATTGGTGACATGATAGAAGAAGCATAAATTGTAATAACCACTGTCAATGGTATTCCAAGATATTGGGAATATTTTATTCAAGGAGTATGCTCAAGAAGAAATATGACCAAGTTCTGAAATTTATGGGGAAAATGTGTTCAAGAAGAAGAAAGAATAGCAGTCAGAGAACATAAGCTAAATGAAAATGAAGATCAAGCCTTGGTAGTGCATACCAAATGTAAGAACAAGAGGAAGAGTTATGATCTTCCTCAGAAAATTCAAGGGTTTAAGAAGAATAAGAAGTTCAAGAAGGAATTCCCAGGTTATGAATGCTTCACTTGCCACAAGATGGGACACATCTCCATAAACCGTCCCCTGAGGGCAGAACAACCCAAGAATAAGAACAAAAGATCCCATACCCATGTAGTTGAATACAATGATCATGAAGATGAAGAAAGAACTAAATAAGATGAGGATTCTGGTGAAGAATATGTTTTGATTTTAGCACTCACATGTTCAGTCTCGCCTAGAAATGATACTTGGCTAGTAGATAGTGGTTCCTCCAGGCACATGACAAGTTACAAAGAATCATTCTCTTGTATTGTATATAATGATTCCCCACACAAAGTAATGCTTGGAGATGATTACCAATATCCCATCATAGGATGGGAGAATCCTCTTATAAGTTAGACTCCAGAAAGTCCATGAAGATGAAGGATGTCTTGTATGTCCTAGGACTAAAGAAAAATATCCTTTCTATCTCAGCCTTAGATAAGAACGGTTTTAGAGTTGCTTTTTTAGATGGTGAAGTTCTCGTGTGGACAAAAGGAAAGACTATAGATGATGTAGTATTAATTGGAGTTGAAGAAGGAGGACTCTACTGATTAAAGGGACATGTAGAATCAACCTTAATGACTAGCAACATAATCCCATGTGATTTGTGGAAAAGAACACTTGCTCATGTACATTACAAATAACTACCAATTGTGAGCAAGGTGGTGACATGTTTACCAAATATTCGATTAAATCATGAAGGAGTGTGCAAAATATGTGCACAAGGAAAGAATACCAAAAACCCTTATTCAAGTAGTGACGTTAAAGAAAAAGGGATTCTAGACATTTTTCAATCGGATATATGTGGACCAATGAAAACTACTTCATTAAGCGAGTATGTATACTTTGCTTCCTTTATTGATGACTACTCCCGCAAAACTTGGATCTATTTCTTGAAAAATAAGAATGAAGTGTTTGAGAATTTCAAGGAGTTTAATGCTCTTGTAGAAAACCTCTTTAAAAAGAGGATCAAGACCTTAGGATGAGACAGAGGAGGAGAATTCACATCGGGTGAATTCAATGAGTACTACAAAGAAGTAGGGATTACGAGGGAGCTCACCATTCCCTATAATCCATAAAAAAAAGTTGTGGCAAAAATGAAAAATAGATCTCTCATGGAAGCTATAATAGTCACAATCCATGATCAAAATATACTTATGTACCTGTGGGCAGAAGCAACTAGAACAACAATATATGTACATAATAGAAAATGCCATAATTCCCTTGGGAATAAGACTCCAGAAGAGATGTTTACTGAAGAAAATACTGAAGTCATCCATCTAAAAATATTTGGTTGTTTGGTATACATATGCATTCCCAAGTATAAAAGATCGAAGTTGGATCCTTCAGGAAAGAAGGGATTGTTTGTAGGACATAATGAGAAATCAAAGGCTTACTATATCTATATCCCAGGATACCATCAAATTGAACTAAGCAGAGATGTCACTTTTGAAGAATATACAACTTTCATAAAATCAAGGAAAAATAAGGAAGTTGAAGAAGAACATGAAGCTCCTAGAGTTGCAGAATTTTCTAAACCAGTCAGAAATTAATCCGAGGAGGAAAAAATACCTGAGGACCATAACATGACAAAACCTTAGAGACCGGAATAGTTTCCTAGTGAGGTGATCTCATGCAAAAGAAGGCCTACTTGTGCAAAAAAAGTAATTGAATAAGGAGACATATATGGTGTCGCAGAAGGAACCATCAGAGAAAGAAAGAAGCCAAAATCGTACCCTAGTTATGTGGCTTTGATGTGCAATCTCGTTGACTAAGAACCTACATTATTTGAAGAAGATATAAAGTAGAAGGAATGGGTAGATGCGATGGTCGAGGAATACCAATCCATTATAAAGAATTATGTATGGGAAGTAGTACCAATACTGAAGGATAAGTCAGTTAATCCTCGAAATGGATCTACAAAACAAAGCATTTAACAGATGACCATATAGATAAGTATAAGGAAAGATTCGTATCCTATGGATTCTCTTAGAAGGAAGGAATCGACTATCAGGATACCTTTGCACCAGTAGCAAGGTACACCTTAATTAGAACCATCCTTGCCTTGGCATCTAATATTAAGTGGAAGTTACATCATATGGATGTAAATACAACCTTCCTAAATGGAGTAATAGAAGAACAAGTATACATTGAACAACCACAGGGTTTTGAGATAGATAATCAGAAAAATTATGTATGCATAATTAAGAAGGCGTCGTATGGGTTGAAGAAAGATCCTAGATCATGGTATGGAATAATTGATGGTTTCCTGATGAGTTTGGGATTTACCAAGAGTAAAAACGATTCCAACCTATACTATAAATTTGAGGATGATGGGATTATGATATTACTACTATATGTATATTATTTATTTTTGACAGGTGAAGGCAATCCCATCAACTAATGCAAGAAGAAGCTCGCTGCAGAATTTGAGATGAAAGACCTTGGAATGATGCACTACTTTCTAGGTATTAAGATTATGGCAGTATCCAGACAATATTTTCCTAAGCCAAGGAAAATATGCAGTAGAGATCCTAAAGAAATTTGGGATGATGGATTGTAAGGCTATGACTACTCTGATGATAACAAATTTGAAGCTCTTGAATTATGATTCTTTAGAGATAGTGGATGTTACCATATACATAAATATTATTGGTTCACTATTGTACTTAACCAATATGAGGCCATATCTATGTTTTGTTGTAAATAATCCAAGTCAATATATGGTGAAACCAAGACATATTCACCTAGACCGTGATTGGGTGTCACTTCTTTGCTAGACCGTGACTGTGTGTCACTTCTCTGCTGGACCATGAATGTGTGACTGTGATTTCCACCGTGTCCCTTTATCTGTTGAACTATGACTGATGTACTAGGACTATGGTGCCCTATCCTGGCTGAGCTATGACTATGTTAAACCCCAAATGATAGGTCAATAGTAGTGTTAAGTTTGCTAGAGGGAGTTGTGACTTTTAGGGTTCCTATTTGTGGTTTTATCTGAGTATAATTGTTTCTATCCTAATGAGATCTTCTCACTTGGTGATTTGGATTTGTTATTGTATGTATCTAACCTAATCCCATAGTAGTTTAACCTTCTCTCTCTCAAAGTATGACTAATGACATCTTGTCCTTACAATTCTACATATTTTAGGATTCCATTGTCATTATTTCTGTAATATATTTTAAATTTAAGTATTCTCAAATAACATGTAGACCATGGGATAAGTTGCATGTAAATTTTGATAAGTTTCACCCAAAAACTGAAACGTATCGAGCAAATCATGATGAATTTCATCTCTTTTAACTTTTAAAAATTGAATTTTTTTACCCTATCTTAAGTTCACTTAAATTTATTTTATGTTCTTGATTGGTAAAATTCCTAAAATATAGGAGTATTTGAGTGATATTTCTAGAATACTGTGATCCTCTCATTGACTATGTATTCCCTCTAGGGATGGGTTGTGTTTTTTGTATTCCCTCTAGGGCTATGGTAGTGACCTTATGAATAGGACAATGATTGTAGGTCACTTCTTTGCTAGACCGTGACTGTGTGACTGTGAGTGTTGTGTCCCTTTATTTGTGGAACTATGACTGATGTACTAGGACTATGGTGCCCAATCCTTTCTGATATATGACTATGTCAAACCTTAGATGATATTCCAGTAGTGGTGTTAAGTCTGCTAGAGGGAGCTGTGAATTTTAGGGTGCTTCTATCCTAAATAGATATTCTCACTTGATGACTTGGATTTTTTACTGTATGTATCTAACCTAATCCCATATCACTTTAACCTTCTCTCTCTCAAAGTATGACTTGTGACAGCTCGTCCTTACAATGACAAGAGATGGCACAATAAGTGTGAGTATAAGGAAGATCCAAACCAAACCTAATTATCAATTCTAACCGGAAACCATAGCACTTTAACCTTCTCTTTATCAAAGTATGACTTGTGACATCTTGTCCCTACAGTGGAAAGAGATGGCACAATATGTTTGTGTATAAGGAAGATTCAAACCATACCTATTTCGTAATTGTTCTTTAATTATTATGAATTAGTTTCATTGTAATTTTACTATTGTTTATGTTGTACCCTATATTGAGTTCAATTAATGATGATGAAGACATGTACAAGACATACACAAAATCCCAGTAACAGTCATAGGTCTTATCCCACATAAAACCAGGAGTCACAACATGAGTCTGAGGCACCCAACAAGTCAAAGTACAGGTCTGTGGCAGAGAAGAGATTAAGGTTAAAATCTTGGAAAAAAACAAGGGTTACAATAGTAAGAGGCCAAGGCCTTAATATAACAACAATACTAAGTCCTAGATCCAACTCTGGACCATCCATAAAAGTTACACCAGTACACAAGATCACAACTCAATGGAGAAAAGACACCACAATCATGGCTCAACAAGAGAGATTATCAACAGTCACAATTCAGACTTATAAAGTTTCTAGTAGGTTGTGACCTAGTTCTAGCAGACCAATAAAAACACACAACTTGGCACAGCAATTACATTTAAAAATGATAGGGCTAATACAGTCACGACCAGCCCACAATGGCTCCAAAATAGTCACGACCAGGAAAATGAAATTCATGTCCTACTAAGAAGAGGCCATAACAGTTACATTCAACCTAGAGAGAGTTACCAACAGTCACGACCATCCAAGAGAGGGACAATAGAGCCACGACCATCCCATAGTGGGTCCAAAACAAATATGACTAGGAAAATGATAGTCATGGCCTACTAAGAAGAGTCCAACACAGTTACATTAATCCTATATAGGGTTACCAACAATCAAAACCTAGTAGAGAAAGAACAAACAATCCATTGTTTAATTTCATAAGGTCATGGCCCAGAAGGACTAGAAACAGTCACGACCAAGTCTTGGAAGGACATACAATCCATGGGTCAGCTATAGAGGGTCACAACCCATCAAATATCACGTGCTAATAGAGAAAGGAGTACAAAAAATGCCTTAGACACTGATATGGAAACCCATGGATGAAGCAACGAAGTTCTAGCAATAGCAACAAAAACCTTGATGTCAAACATAAGAAAGGAACAGAGTTGAGATGTGTCTTCTTGGATGATATTATAATGAAAGATGAGACTTGTATTTATAACTTGAAAGAATATCTAGAAGGGTCCTTCACAAGTGGATAAGCATTAGTAGAGACTAATTATGCTCATAGACATCTACTCAACATAATATTTGAACAACACAACCCCAAATGCAAAGTAGGATGCATAGGCCTCATCAAATAATACAGAGTTCCTTTTGAATATCATCAAAATATGTGTACAAATAACATATAACATGGAGAAACTTTATAAACACATTATTGTGTACACAAACTTTCTCAAAGCCAATTTCACAAAGGCCAAGGATTTGTTGCATGATTACTTGAATCTAATCAAGGACAACAAGCCTATTTCATTCGCCAAGCAACATAGATTCACCCAAACTAGAGATTATGAGGGTATTGAATATTCAATATTACTAAGGTAAAAAAAAATAGTGAAATTCATTGAATTGTGGAGGAAATCACTATCCAAGCATTGTGAGAATCAAAATGTAAGCACCACCATCCATCCAATTCCACAACCACAAGACAAATGCTATAAAATACAAAGTAAGGAAAAAAAAGACAATGCGAAGGGCATCACAATCACAGATAGGCCGTTTGGAAGAAGAAACACAAAGGGTCAAGGCACACATACTAGGAAACAAACCAATGACTTTACAAAGGAGGGGATTTAATAACCAATCAAGGGTGACAACTATGGGCCTGTAAACAAAGCAACAACATGGACTTAAAAATCGAACATTGGTTGAAACCATGCATAGGGTTGAATGCCATTATGGATGTTCAAACCATGAAGCATTCCTAAATGCATGGTTTGACAAGGCCAAAGTCATAAAGAGTTGAACAAGGAAACGTAGAGATGCCATTAGAGTTTCAAGAGGGTAGTAACAAAGTTTAGGAGGAGCTAGGTTAGGTAAAAAAAACTGAGACGATTGATTAACAACAACAATCCTAACCAATTCACCATGAAGAGCAGTATTGCAACAATATTACCAAAGGAGGCCACCACTATCAAATTTAGAACCACCAAACCCAATCAAAACCAAAATCCCATACACATACCATCAACTAAAATGCCAAGGGCCCATCAACATCCCATCATTGACATACCACATCCCAACAAAATCCACCAATCCACAGTAAACTTGAATGGAAAAAAGGTGCAAACATTACATAGTCCAAAGCCATCAACCTTGAACCCCAAATAAATATGAGTTTTGTGTTACTTATAGACTATGTTGTGAAGGTAAAATATGCAAAAACAGTCTGCTTCCAGTTATAACCTAGCCTAGCAATTTATACCCACATTTATTAATCTTTTCTTTGTCAATGTGCATGTCCTAGAGGGTGACGTAGAAGGGAATCTACAATGGGCTGTAAAAAGGGAGGGCTGCCACTGTAAGGGAAACCCTTAAGGGTGAAAGGGGAGTCTGCCACAATAAGGGAAACCTCAATACTAGACGAAGTGGCAACACACATGCACATGATCACACACACTCATGCAAACACCTCTTCTTTTAATCTTTGACAAAAAAAACCCAAGTTATTCATTTACATTGTTTCAAAACAATATGGACAATGGGAAAAAATGTATTACAACCACTTATAAATTGGATGATGATGATTTTCCAAAAAAATAGGGATTTCACTGTAGATTCAAGAAAACTAGGGATTTCACTGTAAATTCAAACAAATTAGGGCTTTCACCGTAAATTCAAACAAATTAGGGCTTTCACCATAAATTCAAACAAATTAGGGATCTCAATGCTTACTTGTTTATACATGAGAAGCCTGAACCGTGAACACTGAGCTCCAACCCCTGAGCTCCAATCGTTAAATGCGAACTGTGAGCTCCAATTAGTGAGCTGCAACCGTGAAATGCGAACCGTGAGATCAAACCATTGAGCTCCAACTGTGAAATGTGGACCATGAGATCCAACCAGTGAGTTTCAACCATGAAATGCGAACTGTGAACTCAAACCCTTGATCTCCAACCATTATTTGTTAATCGTGACCTCCAACCCTTGAGTTCCAATTGTGAATTGTGAACCATGAGCTCCAACCAATGAGTTACACCTGTGAAATATAAACCGTGATCTCCAACCATGAGATGTGAACCATGAGCTCCAACCAGTGAGATATGACCATGAAATGTGAATCACCAACTCCAACCCGTTAGCTCCAACCAGTTACCTAGAACCGTGAAATGTGAACAGTGAAATGGTAAACGTCGGTAATCAAACAAAAATGGTAAATTCTTTATATAATTCTTAATATATATATATGTAATGTTAATGCTAATAATATACTAACACAATATGACACAAAACTTTAAATGTTGAATAATATTTTTATAATATTTTTTAAACAATTACAAATGTAAATACATAAGTAAAAATAATAATGACGACGATGATGATAATGATGATGACAGTGATGATGGCGATGTTGATGATGATGAGGATGTTGATGATGAGATGAGGATGGTAATGATGATGATGATGATGATATGACGACGATAATGATGATGATGATGATAATGGTGACAACATTGATGACGGCAAAGACAATGAGGATGAGGATGAGGATGATGATGATGACGATGATGATGACGACGACGATGATGATGATGGCAATGATGATGACGAGGAGAATGAGGATGATGATGATGATGATGATGACTACGATGACAATGATGATCATGATGGCAATGAGGATGGTGACGATGAGGATTATGAAGATGATGATGATGATGACAATGAAGATGATGATGAGGATGATGATGATGATGATGATGGTGACAACAATAATGAAAATAAGGATGAGGATGAGGATGAGGATGAGGATGAGGATGAGGATTATGATGATGATGATGATGATGATGATGATGACAATGATGAAGATGATGATGACGATGAGGTTGCCAATGATGAAGATGATGATGATGACGACGACGATGATGAAGATGTTGTTGTTGATGATGATGATGATGATGATGACAATGCTGATGATAATGATGATGATGAAAATTATGATGACGATGATGACGACGATGATGATGAAGGTAATGCTGATAATAATGATAATGGTGACGATGATGATGATGCCAAATAAAATGAGGATGAGGATGATTATAACGATGACGACGACGACGATGATGATGGTGAATATGAGGATGATGACAATGATGATGATGATGATGATGAAGATGATGATAATGACGATGATGATGAAGATGACGATAATGAGGATGATGATGAGGATCATAATGATAATGAGGATGGTGACGATGAGGATATTGATGACAATTATGAAGATGACAATGATGGGGATGATGATTATGATAACAAAGATGACGATGAGGATGCTGATGATGACGACGATGATGATGAGGATGAGGATGAGGATGATGATGATGATGATGACGACGACGACGACGACGACAAAGATGATGATGATGACAATGATGAACACAATGATGACGATGATGATAATGATGATGATGAGAGTTATGATGATGATGTTGATGATGATGAGGAGGAGTATGGTGATGATGATGATGATAATGATGACGACAAAAATGATGATGATAATGAGGATGAGGATATGACGATGATGATGACGTTAATGAAACTATCACTAATGACGATGATGATAATAATGGTGAAGACGATGATGACAATAAAGACAATTAGGATGAGGATGAGGATGATAATGGCTATGAGGATGAGGATGATGATGATGACAATGAGGATGATGAAGATGATGATGATAATGATGATGAAAATGAGGATGAATATGACTGATCGATTTGAGGGAAATCAGAAGGGGGAAAACAACACCAACATTCCCCCTAGGAAGGACTTGTGGTATGAATTATCTCGTTCCATTTTTATGAGATGGTGAAACCCTATGATTTTAAATTTTAATTAGAATCAACTAAAACAAACCAGTGATAAATTGAACACAAGTATAATTACATGTTTCTAGCTACTTAAAAAATGGGCTTCACATCTGTATTTTTCAAACAATTATTCGATGCATTAGAGGAAATTTGGGGTCTAAAATGGGCCTTATAAGAAAACGTGCCAACAATAAGTTCTTATGAGTTGGAATTAAAGAACCAATAGAATTCCAATAAAATGAGTCAACCATAATGGTTGAATTGACATATTTGTCATAAAAAAACTACTTTTTGTGTTCGTATTTTCGACATATCTCCCTGTGTTTTTACTCAAATT
>LPNX010570165.1:125903-235349 GCA_001517045.1 Pseudotsuga menziesii
TAAACTCTTCCCTTAACTGTTTACTAGGTCACACTCATGACTTGTATGTGGAACCATGGCATAAAATTCCAAGTTATTGTTTTACAAAAGAAATATTTCTTCATAACATGATCTTATTTTGCTCATTGGCAACAGACGTTTTTTATTTTATTTATGAGATAGTTGCATTGATACAATATTTCAAACCACCATGTTGGAATGCTTGATCCTTGGAACCACCTCTATTTATTTATCATGAGTTTCTTCTAGCACATTCAACATGAAATTCATCATAAGATGACCTCCCACTCCCCATGGGATACACACACCAATAACTTAGCTTGTTTCTAGCACCATCTCTGTATTTCATCAATAAGTATGTTGTTATTCTCTTAGTACATAAAAAATATCAACCTCAAATGTATGCGCAATTTGAATATCAATCCAATGTCAATTTTATAAGCATTCATCACAATATGCACCCAATTTTTAAAATCAAATACTCCAAACATAAATAAAAAATTCGATGACAGAAGTTGAATATTTGATGGACATTGGAGAAATTAAAAAAAAAATCATAATTAAAAAGGTGAAATCTAACAGTATGGTCAATTTCATCAGATTGCGTCATATTTTCTCATCGGATTTCGAGTTCAAATATTGTTGTGTATAAAGAAGAGGATATAAGGCTCTATTGTTTGTAATTGATCCCAGTGGATGTTGGTGAACACACACCTATTCCACTACCATAGAATAATTCTCCATATTTCTATTTCTACTATAGTTTTGCAAGACATGGACGTTTGATACATTTTTTGGGGCATTTCCCAAACATTTTTTGGTAGTTGACAGGGTCTCCAAATATTTGATTGTGATGCCTATCAAACACATAGAGAATATAATAAAATTTGGAATAATCCAGTAAGTTCCACAAATATAGTTTCTATGAAAAATTTTTGACCCCCAAAATTTGGAATATAAACTAGGATACGGGGGCATATTCCTTTTGCCACCTCATCACCTAGAGATAGGGTCTGTATCTCCATTTTTTTTCCTCTAGTGTTTTATACTTTATGTTAAAAGCTAGTTTCAACCTTTTGTAATGAGATTCTTGCAAATGAGAATAGTCAACACATGTCTCTTCAAAGATAACTTACCACCATAGGCTAGCCAAATTGTCTTGATTTTCATATTGCAATGTTTTTTTTTATTTCATTCATTAATATGATTTGGGTTTCACTATATTACTATGCTCTCTGCAATAACTTTGTGTGATTCTGTTCGATATTTATATCTTCATTTCATTCTCGACATGATTCATATTAGAATTATAAAAACAATATGTTCTTTGTATTGTTTTGTGCATGTCCCTTCTTACGTCTGAACTAACAAACATGTTGAAGACTGCTCTTGTTGTCCCAATTGGCATCCAATGGAAAGCGAAAGGAAAGATAACAAAGAAGGATATTATATCTAGATGTAGCTCAAGGAATCCCTTACGCAATAAAGGAATATGATGGTGGATAATTTTCCCCAAATCCTTTGATGACTACCAACAATTATGGAGGCCCCTTCAAAGAGACATAACTTCATAGCTACAATACCTTTCAAGGTACAAGATAAATTCAACATTCATTCATTTTAAGGAGATATAGATGCAAATTCCTTGGATACATGGTTAAGCTTTCTGAAGGGTTATTACTATGGTAAAAAAATTGATAGTGAGAAGATCAACTTCACATTCCTTAAGTCCCTTCCGTGTGTCAAAGTTCCATTCGAAACTTACTACATGCGACATGCTAGAGATGGGTTTGAAATATTTTGAACAAAATACACTTGGGTCGATTTTGTTGACTTCGCAAAGGAGGAATTATACCCTATTGGGAACTACAATGTTTAATACACGACATGGAAAAAATTTCACCAAGGTAATGACTAAACCATGATAGCATACCTTGCACTGAAAATTTGGGCATCAAAGACTCTGTGTGACATTTGGTTCTAAAATACCAATGGTACATCCAAATAGAGAAATATCTCTTGTAAATATCCTCACTTTGAGCCACTTATCGATGTGATATCAAGGTTAAAATCAATTTTAAGTAGAAGAGTAAGAGGAAGTTTGGATCTAAAAATCGACCATAAGAAAAGAATTGTAAAGACATTTCTAACTAGAAAAATAAATAATAGAGAAAGGACAACTAACCTTAGAACAACTAGTTTGAGCCCAAAGAGAAGAAGTGTAATAGGAAGTCAAAGAAAGACACTAGAAAGTGGTGTGGGTTCCATGAAATCCCTTGGGACAAGACTGATGAATGGATCCTGAATAAATCATTGTAGGTTGAGATAAAAGACTTAGAATTAGATTCTTTCTTAGACTCAAATTCAAATCTAGATAAGATAAAATTAATCATTAACATGGAACCTAGTGTTAACATCACCACAAAAAAATTCCAACTAGAGGAACCATGGGAGCTTGAGGAAGGTGAGTGTCCCTTCCAGTCATATATGTGGGTGATAGAGACTTTGCTGTATTTCATTATTGACAATGGTAGCCAAAATAAATTGATCTTTAAATAGGTCATTAAGAGGATGAAGGTGTCAACAATGTCGTAACTATAACCATACACTATAATACAAGTTTGGTAATATAGGGACAATACATATGCATTTGAAATTAATGATGACTACACTATGGAAATGAGCCCTTAAAAGATGAGTTATTATGTGATTCTTCCCAAATTAAATCTTGTTATGTTATTTTATTACAACAATATAAGTGGATGCATCATGTTGTTTACAATTATAATCCCCAAAATGTCTTTATTACTTTTGGAGTTCATCTCTATATGGAATTAGAGATATTTTTTACTATGATGGTATTTTTTATTTTAATGAAGCAATGTAGGAAGGTAATCTCTCATCCCATGATATTTTTTCTCTTCAATATTTGATTAGAATATGAACAAAAGATCATCATGATCATGAAAGCCTCTACATGGGGCCTCTCTACACAATAAAAGTAGGTGGATAAGAGAGTGGAAGAATACACATATATATTTTCCTCACCTATAGGTGTGCCTTTGCACTATTAAGTAAATAATACAATTTATTTGATACACAGTTCTCCTCTATTGAACAAATTGGTATACATACATTCTCTTCTATGGAATGAATAAATTAAAGGCCAAAAGAAATATCTAACTCAAAAGGGTCACATTTTCATTTGACCAAGCTCCTCACCTTATGAGAGCCCAATTAAATTGATCCAAAATACGAACAAGACATGGAAACTATGTATTGATTGTATATACCTGAATAAAATCACAACCAAGAACTGATATCCAATTGCTTGGATTGATGGTATTCTTGATCAACTCAAGGGAACAAATTTTTCAGTAAGATTGTTCTAAATTTAGGCTATCACTGGGTGGCCATTGAGAAAATTGATTTAGTGAATACAATCTTCAAGTGCGAAGAAGGTCTCTTCAAGTGGTTGGCCATGCCTTTCAATGTAACTAATTCCCTATAAACATTCATAAGGAAAATGGATGATATCTTGTTGTCATTCACAAATTCCTTTATGGCCATAAATCTAGAGGATATCCTCATCTTGAATTAAACTTGGGCATAGAATTTGAAACACATTTAACAAGTTTTTACACCCTAAGACAATAAGTTGTATGCTAATGCATATAAGTTCTCATCTTACATGCAAATAATTCATTATCTCAGATACATAGTACATAGTGGATGAGCATGGTGTAAATATGGATCTAGCCAAGATACAAGTCATTTATAGTTATCCAAACCTAAAGACAATAACAAATATATGTAGTTTCTTGGGCATCGCCAACTTCTACCTTAGGTTTTAGTTGGGCTTATCTTATATTTCTTGGGCTGTAATCCATGTGTCCATGGATGGATCCAATTCCAAGTTTGTTCGGAATAAAAATCCTCATTTTACTATAGTTGCGACAACCATTTTAGATTGAGATAAATGTTTCAAATTATGTTATCAATGCATCACTCCCTCAACATGGACATCTAGTGGTTTGTCATAATTAAATACCCTCTAACGCAACTCGAAGGAATGGTATCTATGAAAAGAATATGTACTTCATTGTGTATGCATGTCACAAATAGAAGCATTATATTATGAGAAAGGAAATGACCATCCACACTAGCCACAAACCTTTATAATTCATGCAAATGTAGGGAAGGTTATAGAACAACCATTATCAATAGTGGTCCACTTTCCTGCAGAAAATCCACTTAAACAATAATTAAGATAAGGAAAAAAAACTAAGTTGCAAAATGCCTCAACTTACCACTAGTTGTGGTGCTAACTACAATGTTTAAATTTTATAATCATGGGACTTCTAGGTGGCCCCAATTGTATGACATTGACCTTGAATTCACTACTACATATCAAAAACTAATCATAGGTAAACAAGTTTTAGGATTTCACCTTTAGGATGAAATTCTATGCCCTTTGGGCCATCTTGTGTTCCTTCGAGTGAGCACGAGGATATGATTTGGGAGGCACATTACAGTTGGGTGGTAGGTAACTTTATATCAACAAGATAGTTTTAGTGTTGTAGAAGTACTTCTACTGGTCAAATATTTGACAATATGTCAACATATATATCAAATAAGACATTGCCTATGTTATAGCCAAAATTTCCATAAAAAATTAGGGATTATTCTCTCCTCTACCTTCCCCAAACAACCCCTAGGAGTTAGTCTCTACGGATTACATTTCAAGCTTGCAATCAACTAAGCATGGAAATGATTGTGTATTTGTGGTTGTCAATTAGTTTTATGAGATGGTCATTTTAGCACAGTAAAAGAAGAGAATAATAACATATTCCATGACACATATGTTCTTTAATAACATTTGTGTTCATTTTAGGCTACCTAAGACCATTATTTTAGATTATTGTAGTAAGATTTTAATTACTTTATGGGATAATTTATGGTTAATGATGAATTCCAGGCTAACTAAATCAACTACATTCCACCCTCAAACTTATGGACATATAAAGGTAGTCAACAAGATGATTGTTAAATATCCTCACAACACATTCAATTTCGTGTTTAAACCCATATGAAGAATCCAAAAAATATTCAATCCCATGGATTGATAATATTCTTGATCAACTCAAGTGCACAAAATTTCCAGTTAGATTGATCTAAAGTTAGGCAATAACTAGGTGGAAATTGAGTAAATTAGGTAATCACTAGGTGGAAATTGAGTAAATTGATTTATTGAAGACACGATTCAATTCCAAGGAAGGTCACTTCAAGTGGTTTCCCATGCATTTCAATGTAACTAATTACCTAGAAACATTCACAAGGATAATGAATGATAGCTTGTTGTCATTCACAAATTCCTTTGCGGTCATAAATCTAGATGATATCCTCATATTCAATAAAACTTGGGCGTAAGACAATACATTTGAAAAGTTTTTTTGTAATATACCTGATCTGAAATCAGATTAGAATACTAAATCTGATGCAAATATAATTAAATGGTGCAATTAAAACCTTACAATAAAACCGGTCACCTCTTTATGTAGGGAAAAGTATAGGTAGTACTAGCAAATCTGGAAAACGCAGTGGGATAATGGAAGAGACCAAGAGACAATTTTTTTGGACAGATTTAATTATTTCCATAAGAAAATGTATGTTGGGGACCATATAGGCTTCGAAATCATCTCCATTGAAGTCTACTCCCACGCTTCTAGGTGTCCCAACCATGCAAACTAGGAAGAACCTTCACTTCCAAAAACCAGTGGCTTGAGGAAAATGATATGGATATGATATGAGTTTATATGATGGTATAAATTTTTTTATGCAGGTTTATAACATATTTGGGATGTTTAAGAAGTTGCATAGGAAAAACTAGTCTCTTGGACTGCACTCTAGGATCAAATTTTAGGGAGTCCAAACATAGGAAGAAGGTTACTAAACTTCAGTTTCAGAATTGGATGGTGTTAAATATTATGATAGTGAATTATAAGAAGTGGAATAAATAATATTCTAAAGGTTTCAGTCCTCCAACTTATTCGAAAATTAAAACTAGTCATTTGTTAATGCATTTCTAGCTAGGGTGTTGAAATGCTTCTCAAAAGTAAATCAGACTTATTCAGAACTATGCAATAATTTAATAAAGATAATAATACATACATACAGATAATTTAGGACTGAATTTAACCTCACATATGTTTCATATATTCATTCATTAATTTAGACTTCATTACAGGGCTAGAAAACTAGAATTTGAGGTAGAATTGTAGTAGAAAACTATTAGAACTCTACAAAAAAATTGTTACTGTTATGAAAATGATATTAGGGACTAATAATAACCTAAAATAATTTCATATATCCATCAACCTTACCTCATAACTTCAAATAAACAATCTCTTAGGAAAAGAAGGGAATATTGGAGAGAGCTCTGAGATTCGAATGGGAGAGTATCCCAATCACTGTAATGTACTGTGATGGTATGTGAATGGATTTAGAACCTGAAATAACACTCCATTAATGTATGAAATATGCTCCTTAGATTCATTATGAACTACAATGAATATGGGGATAAGAGAGGGAGAGAGGAACATGGGACTTGGGGCGCATCAGCCAGGAGAATTGAGGCTCTTCAGTCAGTGTTGAATATTAGCTTCAATAAATACCAAAACATACATCAAACAAAATGAGAAATGGAGTTGGAATCATCCTTAAATAAATCTTGGGTGACTTGGGTGACTTGTTGACCAAGTTATTCACTTGTTGAGCAAGTTGCCACTTGCTAAACCCTAACCCTAGCCAAATGGTGCGCCCTCCTTGAGAAAATAGTATGTATGGGTCATGTTATATTTTTCCCTATCAATAAAATTTCCTCCAAATTATAAAATGCACCCTCCTTATGCCTAAAGTTGCATGCTTTTTCTTATGACATCTTTTCTGCACTTTCTGCTTTTGTAACTGATCCTCTAAATGCAAACTACGCCCTCCTTAGGCCCAGAGTTTCCTGCTTTTTCTTATGACAACTTTTCTACAGTTTTTTTTTATTTTGTAAGTGTTCCTCTAAATGGAAAGTATTCCCTCCTTATACCTAGAGTTGCATATTTTACTTCTGATTGCTTTTCTTGGATTTTGGTTACTTTCCCTCTTTTTTGACTGCTTGCTTTTGTCAGTCCCTTTGACAGGTTCTAATTATCAACCTAGGAAAGTTGGATTTCCCCAATGCGCCCTCCTAACATGGCAACTTATTTCCACATTTATTTGCACATTAATTAATAATGACAAAAAATAAAACTAAGTTAAAGCCTCCTAAATAATAATTTAACAAAATTCCCTAGGTTAATTAATTAATGTCACTTTTGATCCCCTAAGTGTTTGGAAATGTCAAGAATTTTGGTGTTCAATAAGGTGGGGACATGACATTTGTGCACACTAAGACAACACAGGTTACATACTCATGTGGAGAAGTTCTCATTAGAAATACAAATAATTCATTATCCCAGATACATAGTGGATGAACATGGTGTACATATGGATATATCCAAGATCCAAGTTCTATACAATTAACCAAACTTGAAGATATTAATAGATATTTGTAGTTTCTAATAGGGCTCAATAGTTTCTTGTGCCTCACCAACTTATACCATAGGTTTATGCCAGGGTTTTTCATTTTACTTGGCCCCTAAGTCAAGTTTCCATGTGTGGAACCAAATCCAATTTTGTTTGGGCTAACAATCCCCATTCTACTAGACTTGAAACAATCATTTGAGTTGAGACAAAGGTTTAAAATTATGCTATCACTAAAGTCCTCACTCAACATGGAAATCTAGTGGCCTATCACAACTAAAATCTCTCTAGTGCAACTCATAGGCACCCAATCTATGACAAGTATATGTACTTGATTGTGTAGGCATGTCAAAAATGGAAGCATTATATTTTGGGAAAGGAAATGACCATCCATACTAACTACAAACTCTTATAATTAACGCAAATATGGGGAAGGATATTGAATAACCATTATCAATAATATTCTTACCCGCAATAATTCCACTTAAACAATAAGTACAATAAGGGAAACAAAAAACTAAGTTGCAAAATGCCTCAACTAACATCTAGTTGTGGCACTATCTACAATGTTTAACTTTTATAGCCACGAGTCTAGGTGGATCCAATGGTATGACATCAACCTTGAATTTTATAATACATATGAAACACTAAGCATATGTAAACAAGATTATGGATTTCACTTCTAGGTGAACTTCTATGCCATTTGGGCCTTCTTTTGTTCCCTCAAGTGAGTATGAGAATATAATTTGGGAGGCACATTACGATGGCATGGTAGGGAACTTCATGTGGAGAAGATAGTGTCCATTTTGTAGAATTACTTAAAGTGGAAAAATATTTGACAAGATGCCAACATATATATCAAATCAGGCATTTCCTATTCCATATCCAAATTCACAATCAATAAGTAGGGGTTGTGATCTCCTCTACCTTCCCCCAAAAATCCCTAGGATTTAGTCTCCATGGATTACATTTCAAGCTTGCAATCAACTAAGCATGGAAATGATTAGGTATTTGTGGTTGTCAATTAGTTTTCTGAGATGGCCATTTTAGAATGCTAAAATAAGAGAATCACAAAATATTCCATGAAAAATCTATTCTTTGAGCGTGTTTGTGTTCATTTTAGGTTACTTTAGATCATTATTTTAGATAGGTGTAGTAGGATTTTTATTACTTTAAGGTCCAATCTATGATTAATGATGAACATCGGGATAACTAAATCAACTACCTTCCAGCCCAAACTTATGGACATATAAAGGTAGTCAACATGATAATTGTCCATATCATGAGAATGCACAAGTATAAGAAACCACGTACGTGGGATGAGATTGTTCCTTACACTAAACATGGATACAATATATCCCTTCACAACTCTATTGGCCACAACCTTTTTCAAGAGTGCTTTGGGTTCTAACCATTGATCCTAACTGGCATAGATATTCTCATTGCATCTCCACAAAAAATCCTCCCAAGCTCAAACGAAGGCATATAGAACAATAAAATTTATTGAATAATATAGAACATCCTACAATAATTTCATGATAATTTGTAAAAATACAAGGCCAAGTATAATCCACATATAATCAATGAAATCAACATCAAGTTACCAAAAGGTTTTAGGTTGGTGATAGGATATAGTTTCACTTGGATAAAGGTTGTCTCATAAATCCCCCAGGAATCTTATACAACTCTACTATGGGACTTACAACATCACCAATGTTGTCGGTGAGAATACTTCTAAATTGAGGATTCCACTTTCCCTTAGATTACATCGTATATGATTTAATGGGGTTATGCTTCAACTATATTTTCCACCTCTATTAGGCATGTTGGATCTAGCCAAGCACTTGGACCCTAAATAAATCAACATTGACTACATTGAGCAAGTTATACAACCAAATCATGGATACTAAGAAAAAGGGAACCTGCCAACATGATGTGTAGCTCTACCAGGTTGTCAAAGTAGGAAATATCCTTCACCAAGGAAAGTGTCTCACTAGGATCCAGATTCAACAAAACTTTCCATGTATCATGGAGGAAATTGGTGCAATGGGTACCATTTCTTCCCCAAGGGGGATTGATATAGTCGGATACTAGTACCCACCCATATATTCCATGACTCAATTTTTTTACACCATATTTTGGTGGAATTTGTAGCATACCCATTTATAACGATTAGTATATTTATCATAAATCTACGTTATGGTTAAGGCTGATTTAGTCATTATGTGGGCTCATAAGCCTCCCAAGGGAGGGAACCCAACTTCTTGATTTGTGTATAAATACACACTCATGTTTTATCTATAATCATCTTCTTTGGAGCTATTGATCTCTTTGTGGAAGAGATTCTTTAGCCTATGGGAATTTATCAATCATTGCACTCCTTTTTATTTTATAATGATTTCTCTATTTTAATGGGTTCATATTTTTCTTTATAATATGTTGTTATAAAGTGATGTCATTTTTATGATGGCTATCCATGAATAAACTCACCCACTTTTTCTAGATGTGTTTAGATTGTTATATGAATATTGCAATACAATAGTGAAACAACATATCTAAACTTAAATAAATAAAAAATAATAATTAATATTCATAGGTGATTTAAAGAGTAATAGAAGTGGGATTAATAAATCAACCAATTGTGAGAGAATAGTTGAGAAGAACTTGGTCACTGGTAGGGATTTAAATATTAAAATTCTGATTATAATTAACTATCAAACCTCATAACTTCTAAGGTTTCTTGAACTACCTTTTTCATCCTAGAAAAAATTTCAAAACTTTAGCAATGACTTCTTGATTTGGCTCACTATTTTTCAATATCCCTCTTTAACAATCCTTGGGGATGAACTTTGTAGAAAAATAAAAATGCAAAAAACAGAATACTTGGCTTGAAATATGATGAAAGTAGATGCAAAAATTTGGTTGAATAGGAGAAAGCAAAGAAAGATGTTTTCCATGTTCTTAGATGAAGTTCGGGGAGAGGGTGGGAAATTTCTTGTGGAATTGGGTGTATCCCTGCTCACCAATCACTCCAAATCCAATATTATTGTGAGTTCTAGGGGTAACAGAGCACTGCTAGAGATGGGGGTTTTAGAGACTTGCACAATAGAAAGGATATTTGGTCAAATAAAAGAGTTGAGACTTGTTTTCTCATCATGATTTACATATATCAATGGAAATATGCCAAAAGACATAGTGTTATATATTTATAATGTCTCCAAACTAAAGAATTTTCCTAAGGAATTTAGTGAGGCAAGGGCATTCTCTTCATTCAAAATATTTTCAATGGCTTATTTAAATGAATTAGAGAAGATTCCATTAATAGAAAAGGGTGTAATTCCTATGATAATTAAAATATTCACCATGGTGATCAAATGTGAAGCATTACAAATATTACCAGAGAGTTATTTAAATCTCAAAACACTCCAAAAAGTAAGAGTGTATGGTTGTTCAATGGTATTGGAGAATCTACAAATGATGAAGATAGTAGACACAAAGGTAGAAGGGGTAATAATGTCTACTACATATACACAAGAAATTATACAAAAGTATGTGCAAGTGAGAGGCTTTAAAAAAGTTTGGAGCTATGGTAAATTTTGGGTGGTACAATGGATTTGGATTTTCCTACGATAGTTTCATAGATTTGTATGATTAATAATTCCATAATCAAGATTTGTAATTTTTGTTCATGATCAAAATTTGTATATCATGAAAAAAAACTAGCAAATTTTCTTTGATAGTTTAAAGAAACTCCCTCACAATCTTTAGTGTTATAATGTAATGTGCATTTTCTGGGTTTGAAAATAAGCATGGTAAGTAATGATTGAAAACACCAAAATAATTTCAATCACTTTTTTTCTATAATTTAGTAGCATTGTACCATAAATCTCCTTTCGTATAAGCTTGTGTGTTCTTTCAACACAATTATCACATTTTAATGTTTCACATAGTGCAATCAAAATAAGACCAATGTCTAGAAATTAAGCAAAACATACATGAAGCATTATATGAAGTTCTATGTGTTTGAGTCAAAGGTAACACAATTTACATTTTTTATTAACCCATAGTTCATACTACAATAAGAAGTAAACAAGGATTAAAACGAAGAAAATGAAAGGAATAAAAAAGTTCCTTGTAAATGTGGCATCTATATATTTACCAGTTTACCATGATCTTAAAAAATGTACAATCACATAAATGCTCTACTTTATGCAACATAAAATAATATTAGCAATACCCTAATCAATTACTAACTCACAAATGGAGATAAATTACAATTGAATCCTAACAAAGCTTAAAGTTGCATTCTATTTACATTTTATATGCTTATACCAACAACTAATGACTCAAAATTAGATAACCTAATAGTTATACATTGGCAATGTATATATAATGTGGATTTGTAACATTCAAGAGAACTTGAGATTGTTTCTATGCATTCCCAAATTTCCATAGAAAGTGTAGAAACACATTTGCATTTTTCACAATCTAAATTAAGCAATCCAAGCAACAACATGAACAATTGATTTATGCAAAGTCCTCAATTTCGACCCTTAGATTATATTGGATCCAATTATGTTTCAACTATAAATAAGTATTGTAATGAGGGGAATAAACTTATGTAAACAACCCCATATGTAAAAAATGTAATTATGTCAGTATGTATTTCTAGTGTGGAGCTCAAAGCCAACCCTCACTAGTGAATGACTAAGCATATATGTAAATGTATTTATAAAATCCATGTGGTAAAATCTTCATGGTAGGATTAGAATTTATGATCATATATGTTAAAACATAATATATATAAAGGTCCAAATATGGATCCTAAAAAAGGATAAAGGCACTTAAAAGGGATACGAGTCAATTAGAGGGGAAGAGGTGAGGAGGTCCAAGGGAAGAATTATTAATCTTAGCAACCTACATTTCCTAATATTTCCCTTTTTTCAATTACTATTTTCTTTATTCGAACTCCTTTTCTTCTAAATTATGTTTCTAGTGGTTAGTTAAAAGGGTAGCTTTCATTTTAATGAAGATATGAGAGTGGGATTGAAGGGAGGAGTGGGAAGAATTCAAATTTTTGGGAAATCCAACTACCTCATATTTTCATGTGTACATGTAAAAATTTGAATGGAAATCCGTCTCTTATCATAGAATATTTTTGGCATATGAGATATAGACAAAAAAAAACCATTCTAAATTAGAATAAAATAGCATAGTACATACCTCAACATAATATATATATAAGAGATCTAATCTAGTTGAACATTCAAAAGATACTAGGCACCAAGGTTCTTTTAAGGATACAAAAATTATTATCAAAGTAGACCATTATGCAAAAAGGAAGGTCAGAGAATGAACATAAATAGACAAATACCCGAATAATATCAACATAGATTATGGTTTCAAACTTAGTGATTGATACCTAGAAACCCGCTATTCATATTTTTCGCAACAATAACTATGTTAAATTTTTTTCACTATTTAGGATGTTAGTTGTGTTGAAAAAAAGTTTAATTTTTTTATAGAACCAACCTGTACTAGTTTTAAGAAAGTTAATTATTAGAGGAGGGAGTTTTGATTTTACAAGTCAACCCTAATTCTCTATTAATTATGCTTTAGCATGGTTATTTATACCTCCATTGGGTCTTATGATTCTTGGAGCAATTTAATTAATCTTGAAGATGATCATGTGACCATGATTGAAATGTCAAGAGAAGACAAAATTTGAAAACACAACATCCCAACTTCTTTTCTTAATCGTTATCTGTGAAGCAACATATTCAAATAAACATTTTTATGTCTTATGGATGCGAGGGACCATATCTCCATCATGTTCAGAAAATTGTTTCATATGTGATAGTAGACAAGAAGTCTAATGTTAATCATATTTTGACTCATTAGAACTAATGCATTGTGTCTAGGTATAAATAACGCCATGTTCTCACCCTCAATTAAAGAATCAACCTTCTTAACATCACTGATGTCACTTAATATTACTGATACCATTAGTTGTAACTAAGATTCCTCTATTATAAGTCAACAAAAAACCTAATGATCATGCATCATCTTCAAGGAGGATATTTTCACTATTTGCAAAACATAATAGTGTAAGGAAGAAAAGACATGATTGGTTCCATTATGGAGCACAATAATACTAATATGTTGGTTTGGTTGTATACATACTTAGAAAATTAGTATCTAGAATTTGAAACACAAGATTTAATGAGGAGGGGAGTGTAATGTAGTCTCTTTTGATAGTTCAAACTAATCTATAATTGCTCAGTTGTGATATGTTTTAAATATGTTATTCAATTTTATTTTAGTTTTTCACAACTCAATGCATTATGGAGTGTAGACAATCATAGAGAGATCTTTTACACACTAGTATTCTTTTAATCATAATCCAATAAAAATCTAGTTTGAAATTATGGAAATCATTATGTATAAACAAGACATGGTTTGTTAAATCTCATTTTTCCTACATTGAATTCAAATCGTGGCATATAACTATTAAAATAGAGACAATATTGAGTAGGAATCATCATGAGGTATATGCACTAAAGGTTATTGTGCCCTTCAAATATCAGGCCTTAATTTTCTGCTATTATTGTTCCACAATGAGACACTGTGCATAGTGTAGAAGTTGTATTCCAAATTTAGAAAAAATGAGGTTGCACAAAATTTATTCCAAAAAATGTATGTAATAGATGTAGTGTAATGGAAACCATGATTGATAAATATGTACAAAATGGTATTAGATATGAATATTTAAAACTCTTTCATCATTTGCAAGTTACATGCATATTGAATCCCAACTCTATAATCATTTCAAGCATCCTCCTTGAATATGCCAACTAGCAATCGCACAACAAGGTAAAGAAATCCATTTTTATATAATAAAGAATGTATTAGAGGGGAATTATTTTGAGGGGAAATCAGTAATATATATGTATGGTAAATGTGGAACTATTGATACTACTCACATTGTGTTTGAGGACACATCTCAAGAATGCATAGTCTCACGGAATTCAATGATGATGGGTTATGTACAAAGTAAGAAGTGTAATGCTGCCAAATAATATTATATAAAAAGGGTATTGGATGTAGTAAAATTTTATGAGATCACATTTTCTATCCTTTTATTTGAGTGTACTTACTTGGTCAATCCAGAGCAAGGCACAATGATTCACAATTCCTTAAAAAAATAAATTTAATGTCTAGATACTTTCAATCCAAAACTTTCCACTAGTAAATCCAATGAGGGATCAAAATTTCCATAGGAACATTTGGATTGATTATCCCTCTTTTCTTTTGTATTCCATAACGGATGCTTGATCGGTTCAATTTACCAAATTCTTTGAAGCTACCATCAACCCTTGTCATTTTTTCCCACTTAGTGATGGTTGTGAGAAATGCATGAGATATAAGATAAGATAAATATTAGTTCCTAAAAGGGAGTATTTGGTTATGTTTTTAAATATGCCAATGAATTTGGAAAAAAATTCCTTATGGCAAGTAAATCACTACTTATAAGGAAACTTTACTTAGAAGTATAAATCCCATACTTTTCTTGCAAAAATGAGTTCTGTAAGAGCCCATGGCTCTAGGATAACTGTTATCATATGAAGGATGAATTGATTCATATGTCGAAGAGCCACAAACTTTGAATTTAACTTGTCTTTCTTATATTTAAATTGCTGTCCATGAAAGAATGCTTGAGCAAAGTTTATTGTAAGACAATGCCATTTTTTTAAAATGGTTAATGGCATGGACACTTTTCATCTTACAAATGTTAATTTGAGATTTAAGGCAAGTGAGGACTTTTTATTAATGTAAGACCCATGAAGGCCATAAGATTACCCACACCATGGAAATAATATGTAGAAAAACTAGGAGGGATATTTCTTTAACTCTTCTCATGTTGTTGTATTATTTCATTTTTGTGAATGATAAGTTGTTATGTGCAATTTCTTAAGGAAAAAGTACTTCTTTCTTTCCTCCCATTTATTCTTTGTTACTCTTCTCGGTTTTGGTCATTAGCATGGATTTAGATCGGTAATACTAGGGGATTTAGGTTCATTGTCTCTCTAAATACTCTATTAATAGTCATCCCTATCTATTAGGGAGAATTTCCCAACAACAGAACAGACGACCATACTAGGGAATAGGGAAAATTTATCCCGTGGCCTAATTTTTTACCTTTTTTTTGATAAAGGATTCACCCATTTCCTTTTTCTTCTAAATTGATTAACCCAAAAGTCACCAAAGTAGTCCATACTTCAAAAGTCACCCAAAGTCTCCAAACTAGTATATATATATATATTATCACCAAAGTAGTCCATAAACTATATAAAACCCTTATAAATTTGAATATTTTTAGAACAATACACCTAAGATTTTAATGGTTGGAAATTTAAGAATTAGTAATATTCGCCAAGGTTTCTACACTTTAAGAAAATTATGGATCCTTAAAATTTTCCTTGTTAGGGACTTTAGTGAATTCTTCTTTGTAGGGTCTATTTAGGACTAGTTTTCTAGCTTTGGTTGGATGTTTGGAAGTCATTTTGTTCTTATTATAGTCTCCAACCCTTAATATTATTGAAAAATGCATTTTTTGTGTTTTTGGCCTTTTTTGGATTGTTATAAGGGTTCCACGCACCCTCCAAAGGACACAAAAGTGTGTACCCTAAATTCCGCGCACCTTTTCCTTCTAATAAATGTGTGTCCATGCACCTTTTTTTCATAGCAGGTGTTGTTCAGGATAAAGCACCCTTGTAACCTAGGGTCTGGGGTTACCAACTCACTACTAACTTGCAGACAATCATCTTGGAAAGAGAATAGGAAGAAAATCTTGACTTACCCGATTAGCGACGGTTGATCCAAGATTGATCTTCTCTCGCTCCACTTCTCTTCAAAGCTTTCAGGGATGCACTTCTCCACCTGCAAAGAGAAAATCCTTCAAGTAATATCTCATGCATATATATATATTATAGGTTAGATGAAAAACATATATATAACATAATCAAACATATTCATTAAGCCAATATACATGAAATAGACTCAATACAAGATTGGAAGAAGAATTCTCTTTATTAACAAGCGGTGAATAAGATAAGAGTACAACCCAACTTCTGACACAAGTACTCCTTTGCAACCAAAGGAATCTGAGTTCTGTTGCTCCAAGACTCTGAAATATACCACCAACATAACTTTTCTCTCCAAAATTCATTGATTAGCTCCCACCCCAAGGATTATATTTATACTTTGGGAAATGGAGTGGTTTTGAAGGTTGGGATGGTTGAGATCGTTGGGATAGTTATGGATTAGGCCCCAACTAATCTCATCTAACCTCAATTTATATTTTTTAATGTCGAATTAAGGTATACATGGGTATTAATATAGGCAAATCGTGTATGACACATGAGTTTCCCAAAGGGAACTCGCGTATGCAAGTATACACGGGTTGCAATGCAAATACTCGTGTATGATACGCGAGTTGCAATGCACATAGTCACGTATGCAACTCAAAATCCATAATAAAAATATATAAGGCTGGTTTGAGGATAATGCATCAAAGGTCATGCCCATCTATAGTGTTTTAACCACTTCAATCCAAATTTGTCCTTTTGTGTACCAACATGAGGAATGTCGGTACTCGGATGGAGAAGTACCATTTTGGCTGATAATAGATGCCCCCTAATGTGTGAGGTCAGAGGGAAGCAATGGCCGAAATACATTATAATCATTATATTGGAGAACTCAGAAGTCCAAGGAAGCAGACGAAGTACCTAAAACAAATAAATATCAAATGTCATATACAAAATCATATCTGAGGATGCCATCTTCAATATACTGGACCACTAGCTCCTTTACAATATTTGAGTACATCATATGATACGGGTGCAAGACCATGTATATTTAAAAGGTGGATTGAAGCCACAATATACAATCATGATGAGTCTTCAAATATCTGGAAGATGTGTAAGTGAACACAACACAATCTTGCGCAACTTAGGTTATAGATGTGAACCTAAGGTCTTTGTCGAAATCCAAAGGAACCTGTACAATCTAGGCCATGTAAATAGATGTATCGAAGTTGAACATGGAAAGGATTCAACAAATTTCCAATCAATAGGTGATAATTGACAACTGAAACAAAGGAATTCACCAATGATGAAAGTGAATCCTAGGGTACCATCGCCAAAACTCTAGGTCTTTGTCTTCAGGAAATGCTGATGAGAAACCATGCTGTGATGAGGAAGGAAATAGATCCTCCAACGGATCACAAGATTGACTAGGTACTAGATAAAAGAAGGGAAACACAAGTGATATTAGACAGGATAATGATGGAATCAGGATAAAAAGATGAAACAGGGATAAATCCTTGAACAATGAGCACGACACAAAGATGACCCAAGGCAGCTTTTAACTTTGTTGATAGGACAACTAGACTTATCTGTCATGTAGGAGACATGATCAGATTCCCAAGGAATAAATGACAAATGGAGGAGTAAGAAACTCAAAGTGATAGCTAAACTGAAAGTGTATACTGATACATGAGTATTGAAAAGTTCATAGAGTGCTATGTTCAAGGAGGACATGCTGCCACCGACTGTAACCCAAAAAGAAAACTTCTTCCTTATCTTTCCTGTTAAATTTTAACGAGTCCAGGAAAGTCAACTCAGGTCTCTCTTCATTTTTTGACAAGCTTGAAGAGAAGAGGGAATAATGCTTGATAATGTCACTTATTCGTGGATTTTATGAGCCTGAACTAGTACATTCTCACTTGGTGTTTTCATGTTTAGAGAGTCTGAAAACTCCAAATAAGACTCCAGGGGGGTCCTTTTTCGTCCAATTTAGTCTCCTGAAACTGAAAAAGTATAAAACATATCTCAGAAGAACTTTCTGAACTTTCGAAGAAGAAAAGGTGAACCCTTTTCGTACTTAGTCAGGGAGGTCCGAAAAAGATTAAATTACCACCTACCCAATGCTCCTTTAAGAGCAACATATAGCTTGAGTTTTATGAGTGTGAAGCAAATCAAGATCACTCGGAAAGATCCATTTGATTATGAGGAATGGGGATTACAATAGTAAACTCAATGTTTTGTTCTTGTTGTTTAACGAGCATGAAAAAGACATAAAGTACACTCAGAATCTTTTTCATGTTTAGGTCCAGAGCACGAAAAAGAGAAAACTAAGATCATATCGGGTGTTCCTTTTTCGTAAGTTTAATCCCTCAAGTTTCGAAAAAGTGATAAACCTATGCCTGAGAATACTCTTCTCAATTCCTTAGAAAAGAGAGTGATCCTTTCTCATATTATTCTGCATGGTCAGAGAAAGAGATAACCTACCACCAATGTGGATGCCCATTCACATATTCTTAACAAGCCTGAATGGACAAGTTTACTCGACACTCAATTCTATTTTGAGGAGTTAGGCCTAGGCCTAAGGAAAATCCTTAAGGGTGGGGAGCCTGATAAAGGGGATAGCTTGTAAAAAGAGACCAAAATGAGGCTCAATTTGGCGTGAAAAATAGCTAAGAAGGCTCCCCGGAACCTACAACAAATGCGGAATGAGTACCAAAAGATAATAAATGTGTTCTAAGCTAAGGTACTCATGTTAGGAAAACGCTATCCATGGAAGAACAATGATATATACAAGGTACTAATGGTTGAATACCATAATCCATGGTCAAAGTAGTAATCCTAGGGGTAAAGCGGATTAAGTATAAATAAAAAAATGCATATAAATGATCAAAATCCTAACCTATATGAGTGGAAAAGACTTTCAAATAACCTTGGACCTGTTTCATTAGGTAAACATGACATGACATTAGTTTGATTTTAATAAAAATTACAAACTATAGGTTAAAAAACCCACTTTTTGAAAAAATTTCTATAAATAGTGCGAAAATAGAAATCAAATTCACCATTTGGCATTTTTACCGAATATAGACAAGTTTTACCTCTGATTTCAATTGCTCTCTATGGTCAAACCGTTAGACGATTTTCAAAACTGCAAGTGCCAGGTAAATCTACTCTCCATGCTCTTTCATTTCATCCAAGCAATTTTTGTATTTTATGAAAAAATTGATGTTTTCAACCAATTTAAAGACAGACGCGCTGTATACGCGAGTATGCAACGTAAACAGTCATGTATATGCGTTTTATATGTGGATTTCATGAAATAAACTCACGTATGATATGCGACATGTCCAAGGGACAGTCGCGTATACTGCGTGACATAGGAAAAGACTATCTAGGGCCAAAATCAAAAATTTTCACATGAATTTAATGTTTGAAAATGGCATTGTTAACAAGCTGAAACATGGTGTTGGAGTGGAGGGAGAGGGTGCATGAAGACATGGACCAAGAGCTCTTCAAAGTGCCCCCATGATGCATGCTTTGCGGAAAAGCGGGTTGCTTAAATTCTTTTGTACCTCACCTATGTGATCCAACATCCGCTTACTGGAGTTCTTGATCAACTACTGGGATCATGTTCTGGGTGCATTTGACCTACAACCTGAGATTTTAAAGATCACACTTGAAGACATCTATTTCATATCTAGTTTCTCATGATGGGGAGCTCTTGTCAACTTGGAAGGTACCGATAGGGGCGGTGACCTTCTAAGTGTGCAGAACTATATTGACACTTACTGTGCACCTGGTACTAAAAAAAGGCGTACTTGAATCCCTATTGTTCATATACGTAGCTTGTCATTACAAGTGTTGGTAAGCACAATAGTGAGGGGTGCAGGATCATCATCACTTTGTCTTGAAACTCGAAACCAAATGAGACTTGCAGTGGAATGTCTACAAGGATCCTTATTTGACTGGTGCTCGAGAATAATCCCGATAATGAAGAAGCAACTCTCTGAATGCAAGAGAGGCCGATGGAAAAAAATTGGTTATTCTAGCATACTAGTGGCCTATTTCCTTGAGAGAGCGCCCGGTCTCAGTCCCACAGTACCTATACCAACTTTCTCTCCTCATTATCCTAGACTGAGTAGGTGGGGAGAAATATTCCTCTTCCACGGTGGCGGTGGATCGGTTCAGAGTGTGTACGATAATGACTTCTACGTATGGTGGGAGCGACAAATACCAGCACTAGAGAAATTTTCATATGCTGGGTTGGATTTCAGGGGTGACAATGACCTTGTCCTCCCTCCTGGAGGAGCATGGAGAGCATCAGGTATTTTGGTTTTTCAATTTTTAAAATTTTTATGAATTTTAGTCATAAAGATATATACATATGTATAAGAGTTTTAATCCTTTAAATGTTTAAAAATGTAGATATTGGACCAGTCCGCCCTGTTGGGCATCCTCATATGTATGTGCGACTAGTGGCAGGAGAGGATCATGGATTGATTAGGGTTCTTGAGGGGAAGCTGGCCAAGCTTACCCAAAGAGTACCTACTTTATGTATTGAGCAGATCCTTGCCGTTATGTAAGTGTTAGTGGTTGGTATCCCACCCATCTAGATATGCCTTATGAGAAGGGTAGCCAGAGCAGTACTTATTTACATAGAGGCTGTTGCAGCTAAAGAAGCTGAAGAAGCACGAGAGCAGGATGACCAGGATGATCAGGGTGGCCAGGGTGGTCAGGATGACTAGGGTGATCAGGATGACCAAGGTGGTCAAGCTTAGACCTAGGAGCATTTTATGGATTATGATCCAAATTTTGTATATTTTTTTGTGTATTATACAGTTATGACTGGATCTGAGGATCAAACTCGACCTATCTATATGGACATATATTCACACACACACACACACACACACACACACACACACACACATATATATTTTGCCGGTTTATTTACATGTGTATTTCAATGTGTTTGTTGTAAATTTTATGAAATATGTGGTAAATTACAATCCAAGATATAATTCGCATATGCATCAGTTAATGAATTTTAATTTCTTGGAATATGATTAAATGTAATAAAATCAAAATTTCTTTCCAACAACCTAACTTGCATAAACTCACGTAGTAGAATAGGGTTTTGCACCTGATAAGCTCGATTGAGCTAGGAAAATACCAATTGAGATTCAAGCCTGACTTCCAGTTGGGTAACGCCTCATGACAAGGCATCCCATAAAAGCTCAATGATGACCCTATACTCGGCCACATTATTGGTAGCAAGACCTAGGCAAGCGCCTCCATAGGCAACTAGCTATCTTGAGGGTGATTAAATAACCAGTGCGGCTAAAGCCAGGTTGTAAGTGTGGCGACTAGCGCCATCTGCAAAACCTACAAACCACTTGGAAGGCATCTGTAACAACCAACAGATGATATAAGAACACAAACCAGTGAAATATTGTACATAAAGTTACATACAATAAAAATACAAAAGAGTGCTAAGCCTAAGCATAGTACTTTTTTAGGTAGAGCCCATTTCTAGGCTCCGCTAGCTTATTTCCCTTGAAATCAGTTAATTCATACACACCTTTCTTCAAAATTTTTGACATGACATAAGGTACTAAGCACATAGATCTGAATTTCTCTGCCCCCAGGGGTTCTTTGTCTTGATCCCAAAGAAAGACAAGCCCCCCTTTAAAAAAAATCCTAGGTTTGACCGATTTATTGTACTGATTTTTGACCCTTTTTATGAGCCTCATTTGCTGTCAGCGCATCCCTATGTTGTTCATCTAGATGTTCTAAGTGTAACAAATGTTCTTCCAGCTCAGTCGTATCAGGTAGAACATGAATAAAAATCTTTAAAGACGGGATTTCACATTCAACCAGGGTTACTGCTTCCACTCCGTGAACGAGTTGGAAAGGAAAAAACCCCGTGGTAGTTTTCACATTGGTTTGATAAGCCCAAAGTGCATGATACAACATGATGTGCCAATTTGACCGAGCTGCGTTAATAGTACACTTGAGAATAGTCTTGAAGGTCTTATTTACTGCCTTGACTTGACCATTCACTTGTGGGTAGAAAGAATACGAATGTTCTTGTCTAAACCCTAGCATAGTGGTCAACTCAGTCATCATGTTGTTTTGGATGTGACTACCATGATCGGTGATAATCTCTTTAGGAATACTGAAACGTACAATAATTTGGTTGAAAATGAAAAAAGCTGCAGTTTCCCCGTCAGCTTTATAGGTGGGCATTGCATCTTCCCATTTCGTGAAGTAATCTATAGCAACAATGATGTATTTGTTCCCCCCAACCGAAAATGGGTTGCACATCACGTAATCTATCCCCCACTTAGTGAAGGGGCCCAATGCGATGACGGGAAATAATGGAGTAGGATGCGATTGCATATTTCTAGTGTAAAGCTGACAAGGATGACAACGCTTCATGGCTTCCACACAATGTTTAAAGATCGTGTCCCAGAAATAACTGACACGTAAGATCTTCTGGGCCGTTGCTAACCCAGATAAATTACCCCCACACGCTCCACTATGGGCATCATTTAGGAAAATCTTGACCTCTTCGTGGGTAAGACATCGACATAAAATAGAGTCTACCCCTCTACGATATAAATTATCTCCATTAATGAGTTTGTTTTTTGCATGTAAGTGTAATTTGCATCATTCTTCCTGCGAAAAGGTTACAAGGCACTTCAGAGTTTGGAGATAGAAAAGTATACCTCCGTACCAAGGGTCAGAGGTGGAAATAAAAAAGATGTGCTCATCTGGGAATGAGTCTTCTTCAATGGCTACATCTTCCTCAACAGGAAATTCTGCAATGAGCTCTGCAAAAACTAAGGATTTTTTGGATTTGGCGGATTGGAAATCTAAGTCAAACTCCTAGAGAATGACTATCCATTTATTGAATTTTCCTCCAACTATCCGTCGAGACAAAACATATTAGAAAGGATTAACATTTGCCACTACCGTCGTAGTCCTTAGTAAGATGTAGTGACACAACCTTTGAATAGCATATACAACTGCTAATGCCAACTTCTTGACATGGGAATACCTAAGTTCAAGGCCAGGTAAAGCACGGCTAAGATAGTAGATGACATGATCTTGGAGCTTATCATCCTCCTGGACTAGTACTACCCCTATGGTTGACTCGAATGCGTCCAGATACAATATAAAATCATGAGAGTAATCTGGCGGACGCAATAATGGTGCCAACAGCAAAGCTTTCTTTAATGCCTTGAACATGAGTTGTGAGATTTCATCCCATACAAATGGGGTGTCTTGCTTCAACGGGCACATGAAATATTTAGTGATCTTGGCATAATTCACGTAAAATGTCAAAGGAAGTTGGAATTCCCTTGCAGGCTTTGAAGCTTCCCAATGGAACGAGGAGGAGGCAGATTTACTATGAGCTCAACTTTCAAAGGATCCACCTGAATACCTTTCTTAGAAATAATAAACCCGAGCAACCTACCTGAATTGACATAGAATTTTTTTTTTTTGGGATTCAAACGTATTTTGTAATGTCTGCATCTTTCAAAAATTAAATGCAAGTGATCTAGGTGGTCAATCCTCTTATGAGAATGTGTTGGCATATCATCAAGGTAGGGTTCGACAATAGACTTAATGTCATGAAAGGAAAAATTTATTGCCCACTCTAAGGTAGCCCTTGCATTTTTCAATCCAAAAGGCATCTTCTTGTACACAAATGTACCCCAAGGACAAATGAAAGCTATTTTATATTGGTCTTCCAATTTAATTTGAATCTGATTATACCCGGAGAAACCATCCATAAATGAAATGACCTCACTCCCTGCACAAGCATCAATGATTTGATCTATGGATGGTGTGGGGTAGTTATCCTTAGGACGGGATTTGTTTAAATCTTGAAAGTTAGTATAGATGTGTATCGTCCCTTGCTTTTTGTCAGCAAGAACAGGGTTGGATACCCATTCTATCAAAGCTATCGGGTAAATGAAACCGACTTTCAACATTTTTTCAACTTCAGCCTTAATAGTTGCCACTTTACATGGATTGACAGGTCTAAGCTTTTGTCAAACTGGTTTGGCATTAGGATAGGTTTGTATTTCATGTTCGACTATCGATGGATCAATTCCTGGCATCTCCTCATATGACCAAGAAAACAAATTGCGAAACTCCTTAAACAAGGCTGTATAGATAGCAATCTCCTCCGGAGAGCAGTTTGCATCGATATATACATTTTCCACAACGTTTGGGTTCGTAGAGATGTTGATAGGAATATTAATGGAAATGTTTGCCATATTCCCCTCAGCAAACAAGTCTAGCCTAAACTAATGCACAAGTCTAGCCTAAGCTAGTTGGTGTAGGAGCCTTTAAAATAAAACTTACTAATAATTTTTAAATTATATCGTTCATTTTAAAAGTTTGTTTTTAGTGAAAGTGTAAATGGTGTGAAACTTATGTGGTGTTTTGACTCAAATTTTAAACAAAATGACCAAGCAAATAGAAATGAAATGCAAAAAGCAAAAACTATTCTCTTTCTTTTTCCAACTAGAAACTTGAAAGCCACAAAAGAACAATTTCTTTTCAAAAAAAATGACATGCCATGCAATTTAGACTAAAAACCTAATCTACATGCATATAAAGAAAAAATGTGTTTTTTTCCTTTTTCTTTTATAAATGAAAAAGAAAAAACAACCTATCAACTAATACAAGCAAGTAATGTAATCAACGCAAATAGAAAACTACTCTACACCCCACAAACAAACCCTAGGTTTCCCTAAAGTTGGATATAACCTCTCTTAAAAGGAAGGCTCACAAAGGTAAACAAGCCAAAAAATTTGGAATGAAGAGATTGAGCAATAAGAATGACATAAACAAAGATAAATAAGTCCCAAGAATCAATCTAAACCTGGAAACAGATGCTGCTCAGTACCTTGTCCAACAAGGTCAAGCCAAAGTAGGAGGCGTGGGGGAAGGAAGAAAAAACAAGTTCAAAGACTTGAAAGAGACTTACAAGATAGACAAAGAGCACCTAACAGAGATAAGACAACCTATCAGGAGTCATGCACATGTAGAGGACCCTTGAAGACCCTACAAACAGCCCTCAAATCACCCAAAAACCCTAAAAAATGATGAAAAAACAGAAAATCAGGTGCATACATGGGTTGCCTTAAGGCAGGCCACGTATGAAATGCGGTTTGTAGGTAGTGAAAGTCGCCTATACAACATAGACACACAAATTTTTAGCCTGAAAGTCACGTATGGGTGACAAAAAGCAAAAAAAGGGTAAAAAACTAACCTAGGAAGGCAGGAAAGGTGTTCCAATAGACTCAAAAGGTGTTCCTGACTTGTAAGAAGGACCTGAAACCTTACAAAAGGCTGAAAGAAATATAGAGAAACCTAAAATAAATAAGGCTCTCCCCAGCGGAGTCTCTAGTTAAGTGTATCCCACGATCCCACGATCCGCTTTCCGCTATTTTTTATCTCAGATCAATGGCTCGAGAAGCGTTTGCATAAATCAATGGTGTTGGAAGAATCTTTTGGAGATCAATGGTTACAAATGATTTTGCAAGTTCGAAGATGTAAGGGGGAATACAATTGTTGCAGGTCATTTGGAGATTCCCTAAAAAATCATTTTTATCCAAAAGGCCTGAGTCCCAAGTGTCTAATTTTCCCAAATTGATCCACCACACGCATTCGGGTGTGCTTTCTTGATTTGTTTTGTGATCATGGAGAATCTGCTAGATCAGAATTTAGTTAGGATTTTATGTGTGCGGGTTTGATTCCCGTATCAGAACTGATTTTGGCTCTGTTTCGAGGTTGGTGTCAAGAGCATATTACTTTATAAATATAGCCTCAATAGAGTAACAAAGGGTTCAAAATTCATTTTGGAAGCCTCTGTGCTTGGTTTCATAACTCTACAACTTTTCTTGGAAGTATTAATGCAAAGTATTTCATGAGTGTCTGAGATTCATCATAGTGTTTGATATTCAGTCTTTGTTTTCCTGTGTGCTTCATTTCCATGTTTGTGTAGTTTCTTCTAATACGTTTCTAGTTGTATGCAAATAATTCATTCTCTGTTTAGCATTTCCTGCATCAGATAGCATGTTTGTTATGCTTTTATGGTAAATGTCTTATAATTCATCCTCTGTTAGATGCTCTGTTTTAGTTATCATCTTTTACTGTTGCTTCTGCTAAAGGTGTTTCAAGGGATTCATCCACATATAGGTTCCCTCTGTCTCATTGGGATTCTTCTCATCCCCCCCTTCCATCTCTCAAAGATATTTTGCTGAATATTAACACTTACTTTTCCTTGGATTATGAATGTTTTCATTGGTCATTATGCTATAACCCCTTAAATGTTCCAGGGTTTGACTCCATTTCCCAATGGTGCTCCCTATTTGTTTGTCTTACACTCTTTAAAATCCAAATAACCCATTCCCTTCAGAAATATAGTCTTCTAAGTGCTTGTTTAAAGCCAAATGTATATTTGAATGTTTTCGTGACAAAGAGAGAGCCTTCTCTATCTGTATAGGCTAGAATACACTCTAAATATTGGTTTGAAATGGTACCCCGGTGATTCTCCTACCACGATCATAGGAAAATTATTGGGTGATAACAGAGCATAATCATGTCTTGCTTACCCCTTTCAACTACTTTTAATAGAAGGCTGAAATGGTGATCCAACTGAGGTCGAAAGGCCTCTACAAAGTAAACATGGGGACTAAGAACGAACCTAACTCTAATGTGGAAAAATCAAAGTACTTCAACATATTGGATGAGGCATTCAATATGCTTTGTCTTAGTATCTCAAGGGATATTCTCTTTCATGTAGACAGTATTACTACACCCAATGAATTCTTGCTCAAGCTCAAGTCAATGTTTGCGAAGACTGATGAGATGAGAGGACACCAACTCAAAAATGAGTTGCTCTCATTTAGCCCAACTCACTTTGATACAAGCCAGGATTTCTTCACAAAGTTCAAATAATTGGTGATTCAACTTAAACAATTTGGCATTAAAAAGAAGGAGGAGAAACTGATCTTACCCATTCTTTCAAAGCTAGGATTGGAGTACTCAGTGTTTGTCTCCACATTCCACTCAGGCAAGCCAACAGCTCGAAATTGGATAATTCCTTCACTAATAGACTTCATGGAGTTTTTGACTCAAGAACAAGACAATTTGGTGGAAATGGGTACCGTCAAATCCACCAAGGATCTAGCCCTTGCTACAGGAATTTCGAATCAAGCCAAAGGAAAGAAGAAAGCTGAATATTTGAAGCAACAAGAGAAGAAGAAGAAGGACAAGTCCAAATCTTTAGATGGGGGTTCGAATCTTAGCAAGGACAAAGGGAAGAAGAAGGAAGAGAAGACAAATTCACGTATTGTCACAAAGGGTGGCATCCATAGAGTTCATGCATGAAGAAAACAATTGACATGATGTCGCAACTCCTTGAGAAGAAAAACATCCCATTGGCAGAATGCGTAAGGAAGAAAG
Organism: Pseudotsuga menziesii; assembly: GCA_001517045.1. Taxonomy (NCBI): domain Eukaryota; kingdom Viridiplantae; phylum Streptophyta; class Pinopsida; order Pinales; family Pinaceae; genus Pseudotsuga; species Pseudotsuga menziesii. The sequence goes on from LPNX010570165.1 coordinate 153,833, forward strand.
ACGGAGGTTAAAGCTCAGAGAACAAGGATATATTACATGCTTTGGTTGTTGGGTCTTCAAGCTCTTCATCTTTCATCATATATTAAGGTGGCTTAAGGCACATGGCTTCCATGCAAGATTTCATCTCAAACATACATCCTTATAGTCGTCCATCCATTCTCATGGGTGATGACTCAGATATCCAAGCCAAAGGGATTGGTAGGATTGATCTAGAAGATGGGAACCTCAACAATTTGTTGTATGTGCCTGATCTTGAAACGAACCTAATGTTTTTCTTTAAAATGACACACATAGTCACAACCAAGAGAGTAGCATTACTCAATGTTATGTGGAGATATCAGAAATCTCTACAAGTGAAGTTGTTGTAGTGGGTTTTGTTTACCATGATTCGAGAATGTATAAGTTCTCTCACTTCCTCCCCTAATCCCAAGGGAATGAGCTCCTATAACATGCCAATCATACCATCAAGTTGTGGCATGATAGGTATGGACACCTTAACTATGAGTACCTCCAAGAACTAAGCAAGGAAATCATGTTTTAAGGCTGTCCTGCCATCAAGTTTTCCAAAGGAACTTGCAAAGGTTGCATAATGGGGAAACATAATGATCGAAAATGTGATAAAGGGAAGGCAAGGAAGGTTGTCCAAGTGCTTTATCTGATCCATTTAGATCCGATAGGGACTCTTCCCACACCGTCATATGGGAATTAAAGGTATGTGTTGACTTTCATAGATGGTTTCTCAAGGTTTTTCTTGGTGTATTTTGTCAAACAAAACCTGAAGTCTTTGAGACTTTCAAAGTGTTCAAGGACTTAGTTGAGAACACAAGTGGGAAAAAATAAAGGCTATTAGGAATGAAAATGGAAAGGATTATGTCAATAAGAAATTATAGCAGCTATGTCATGAAAGTGTCATTTATATGTAGCATTATGTGCCATACACACCACAACAAAATGGTGTTGCAGAGCAAAAGAATAGAGCTCTGAAAGAGATGGAAACATGCATGATGAAGGAAAAGGATTTCTCACCTAATATATGGGATGAAACCATAAATTTTGATGCATATTTTCAGAATACATCTCCACACAAAGCATTGCAAGTAAAAACTCCATTTGAGGCTTGGAGTGGTCACAAGGCCAAAGTTTCTCATTTCAGGGTTTTTGGCTCAAAGGCTTGAGCTAGAATTCTTCCTGAGAAGAGAAAGGCCTTGAAAAATCAAAGAAAGGAGTCCATTATGGTTGGATATTATGAATATGAAAAGGGATACAAACTATTTTATCTCTCGTCTCATGTGATATTCATTGAAAGGAGTGTACAGTTCGAAGAAGAGCCCATGTAGGAGATCAAACTAGTCAAGGGGGAGTGCTCACATTCTCCACTCCATGATGATGTAAGTGATGATTATTACTCTGATTTTTATGATTCTGATGATTATGACATGAATTAATATCTTTAATCACCCATAATTCCAAAGTGGGCTAAGAAAACCATACAAACTATTGGTGATCTTGTTGGAGATCCACTAAACTCCAGGAAGATTAGATCTCAATTTCACAATGATTTCTCTACTTGTGAATTGAATATTTCATTGATATGCTTTATGATGGTTGGAAATTATCCTCAGACATATCAGGAAGCATAATTTGAACCAATATGGAAAACAACCATGCAAGAAGATTTCAAGTCTTTGCAAGACAATGAAACTTGGGAGTTGGTTTCTCTACCTTCCAAGAGGAAACTAGTGCAATGTAAGTGGGTCTATAGGATTAAGGTGGATGCAGATGGTTCATATATCAAGTAAAATTATATTTTGGTTTCAAAAGGCTTCTATAAAGTCCAAGGTGTGGACTATATAGAGACATTTTCACCAGTTGCAAAGATGGACTCAATCGAGCTAGTTTTGGCCATTGTTGCATCCAAGCGATGGGAGGTTCACCACATGGATGTGAAGAGTGCTTTTATTCATGGTGATATTCATGAGGATATTTATATGCAGCAACCTTAATATTTCATTTATGATCCTTCACTTCTTTCCAGGTTGAATAAGTCTCTCTATGGCCTCAAGCAAGCCCCCAGGTCTTGGTATGCGAAGATGGACACCTTTCTTCTTTCACTAGACTTTCAACGATGCAAATATGATCCTAATGTATATTTGCAGAATGTTGGTGATTTATTGCAGGTCATAGTGTTGTATTTTAATGATATTTTGATCATAGGAATTTTCATTAATGATATAGGTTCAATAAAGTCCTATTTGCATAGTGAGTTTTCTATCATTGACCTTGGATTGTTGAAAAAATTTATTGGTTTGGAGATTAAGAAATCTGATGCAGGGATCAAGGTAAGCCAATAAAAGTATGTTGCAGACCTGTTATTGAATTTAAATATGGCTTAATGTAAGGAAGTCAAGTTCTCGTTCCTTTGAGGAGTGAAACTAGGTGAATTTGGTTCATCTCCATTGGTGGATGGCTCGTTCTATAGGATACTAGTTGGGAGCTTGTTGTATCTCACACAATATTGACTTGATTTGGATTATGCAGTAGGTGTTTTTGCAAGATATATGTAGGTACCTCATGAGATCCATTCTAATTCTGCAAAAAAGATATTACATTATTTTCTACGAACTAAAGACTTCGGGGTAAACTATGCTGCTAATTCTCCATTAGAACTAGTTTGATTTACTAATTTTGATTAGGCTGGAGATTCCATTGAAAGAAATTCCACTTCAGTTTATGTCTTCACGATTTCACATGGTCCCATAAGGTGGTTAAGTAAGAAATAAAAAAACTATATCTATTTCATCAACTGAGGATGAGTACAAAGGAGAAGTGAACCCAACTACACAATGTGTGTGGTTGCAAGGTATTCTTGGAGAACTTGGATTTGCATTAGATTCACCCATAACCATTTTGTGTGATAATCAAAATGAAATCAAAATTTCCATTGATCTAGTACAGAGACATAGGACCAAACAAATAGAGATACACATGCACTACATTAGGAGCTTGATGCATGAGAAGGTGATATCGTTGCAGTATTTCCCATCTGTAGAAAAAATTGCTGACATCTTCACTAAGAGCTTCACAGAGAAGAGATTCACCTATATGAGATCACTTCTTGGAGTGGGTGATACATGGTGATTACTGATATTCACTATTATATTTATCTCCATGTCCATTTTTGAGGGAAGGTTTTGTTCCCATGAGGTTTTCCTCCTTACCTTGGTTATATGGACGTTTTTCAATTGTTTTAAGAAGTGACTTGAGCCTTAGTTGCCAAGGATTCAATATTGTGATTTATTTACACTAAGTCAAAATTGGGGGGGTGGGGGGGTATTAGAGAATTATACCAGCTAGTACCATGGTCACATATACCTTGAACAAATTTTCAATTTGTTTTGTGCTTATGCTATATAGTCCAAAACTAGGTCGTGTTGGTCAAGCAAAGTCCTTTTGGTGTTTTGGACTCATTAATGCACCCATGTGCCCACATTTGATCATTCTAGTTACACATGCACCCTCATTTATGAATTTTTAGTCATTTTTTTGCTCCCACTCCATAAAAAAGGAAAATGGTTGACTAGAGGCACCCATGCATGGTATTTGGGTGTTTTTGGCTCTTTTGGACCATTTATTGATGCCTAGAACCACTCCCACTCACCCATGCACTCCACCATGCCTTCCCTACCTTCATTTATTACCTATCATGCTCCATCGATGTTACCATAGGAATTTGTTACTGTTTGAGGTGGTTGGGGATCTCATTAGTCCACCTAGGGGGGTTTTGAGGTCTAATCTAAGCTTGCCACATGTATGCGTCCAATTTTCCGCCAAAGGATAAATAGTCTATCCTATTATATAATAAATATGCTCCATCCATATTTACATACTGTACAGTGATATTAAACTCACTTAATGGCACCATTCCTATGTGTTAATTTTGCTCTTTTCACAGTTTTTCTGCATAATTTGTGAATATCTTGAGTTGCGAGGATTCCTTTAGCTCCTATATCTTGTTTTGAAACATATTTTCACAATATATATATATATATATATATATATATATATATATAGTGTACAAGTTGTTGGTTGTATTAAATGGTTAATGAGTGATCACAACTATTGATGTGATTGATGAAGTTTTTTATCAATAAGAAAAAATAATTAAATGTAGAACATTGATACACCCACCCCCCCTCTTAGTATTCCTAATGTTTTCAACAATTGGTATCATAGTAGGTATTCATACAAGCCTAAAAAACTTGAAGGAGATCTTAAAAACACACACAAACACTTGTGAAGAATCTGATAAAACGCCACATCTCATGAGGAAGCTAAAATGAGGTGTAGGTTAGTGAGAAAACAAATTCTTTAATTGTGGAAAGAGTGGTCATTTTGAAGCTAAGTGTCCTCTCTAGGAATGCTACAATCGTCAAAACCTTGTCCATTTGTCAAGGGAATGTCAACTCAGCCAAAAGGAGAAGATTGAGGAAGAAACATAAATATAGTGTAGCTTTGTATGCTAAAAAGGAAGAAGATAAATGGTGTATAGAAAAAGGATGCACAAGAAACATGATAGGTGACAAAGGAAAAGTTAATAAAACTTAAGAAAGAGAACAATGGAGGATTATCATTTGGAAATAATGGAACTGTAAAGATTATTGGAAAATGAACAACGACTCTAAAAGGAAAGGCTAAAGCACAAAATTAACTATATGTTGAAGGATTGAAACATGATATATTGAGTGTTGGAAAAATATGTGATGCTGATTACAATCTCACCTTTAATGTCAAAGGCTTTGAGATCTAAAGAAATGGCTCAAAAGAACCAATTGCAAGAGGACTTAGGGCTCTTGGAAATTGTATATATTGGATAAAATTCACTAGAGATAAAAATAGAGTAGTTCAAAAGACAACTAGAACTATTTTTCTTGAATAAAATCTACCTAAGATATTTTGGAGAGTAGTGTCAACAAATGTCTATATTATGAATAGAGTACAACTACGAGTGAACAACGATAAAATTTGTTATGAACTATGGAAAGGAAGACCAGCCTCAATCAAATATTTCAATATTTTTGGAAGCAAATGCTATGTGAAGATAAATGAGGATAATATAGGTAATTTAAACTCAAGATCTTATTAAGGTATATATACTTTTAGGATATTCAACAAAAAGCAAAGAATACAAGTGCTGCAACAAGAGACTAAAAAAGTTGATTAAGTGTATTGATGTAAGAGCAGATGAAGAGCTACCAAATAGTCCAGAAACTCAAATAAAGTGTGAAATAAAAAGTCAAGATGAATAAAATCAAGAAAGAAAGAACCATAAATAAGGAGAAGTAAAGAAAAAACATGATCATGAGGAAAATGATCCACTAACTATTAAAACTCCATCCAAATTTGTCCAAAGAAATCATCCAGAAAGTCAGATTCTTGGAAATCTTGAATCATGAGTGCAAATTAGAAGGAAGAACACCCATAATACAAAAGTGGCTCCTTTGTCAACAATCGAACCAAAGACCTTCAGTGAATCTAGTGTAGAGGAAAGTTGGGCCAATTCTATGAAGGAAGAAGTAAATCAAATTGAGAAAAGTAGGACCTGAGATCTTGTTCCAAAACCTAAGAACAAAAAAGTGATTGGAACCAAGTGGGTATTCAAGAACAAGCTAAATGAGAATGGAGAAAGTGTGAGAAATATGTCCTGATTAGTGTGTAAGGGGTATGCTTAAGTAGAAGGATAATATTTTGAAGAAACCTTTACTCGAGTTGCAATAATTGAAGCCATTGGGTTATTTCTAGCTCACTCATGCTTTAATAACTTTAAGGTTTATCATATAGATGTAAAATCTACAATTTTAATTGGAGACCTAAAAGAAGAGGTCTACATGGAGCAACTAGAAGGGTTTGAACAACTAAGAAAAGAAGAATATTTGTATAGATTCAAGAAGGAACTCTATGGCATTAAACCAACACAAAGGATGATATCCTAGATCGGACAAGTAAATTTTGCAACAAGGTTTCAAAAGAGGCATGTCTAACAACAATATTCATATTAGAGTTGAGAAAGAAATTTTGTTAGTTACAGTGCTTTATGTGGAGGACATCATATTTGGTTGCAACAATGATGACTTAAGTCATAAATTTTCTCAAGAGATTTCAAAGGTGTTCGAGATGTCTATTGTTGGAGAGTTATATTTCTTCCTTGGACTTCAAATAACTCAATCATCGAAAGGAATATTTACTAGCAACAACCATATTAATAAGATTAATATGTTTGGAATACGCTGAGAGGTATATTAATTGATACATTGATAAAAAAAATTTCCTAAAAAATGTGTTAATTATTTGTATCTAAGAGTTAATTTAATATAACAACCACTTAATTTGTTATTGTTAAGCTCATAGTTGAAGTTAAGCTCATAGTTGTATCATCACTAGAGTTAATCTAATAGTTAATTTAAAAGTTAATAAAAAGTTATTGGAGTTAATATAGGTATCTCGACTCCTAGCTTCCAAATGGAGTTCGACTAATCCTTATGCACATCAACTGGACTCCCAACTCCCAGATGGAGTTCCCCTGTCACATGAGTTGGACATTACCATGCCACTAAGTGAAACTATCACATGAGTTTAGAGGAATTTATTAGGACTTTATTAGGATTTTGGTTGTCATACTAAGTGCACATTACTTCAACTCCCAGTTGTAAAACGTAGTTTGAATAAACCTTTTGCACATTAGCTCCACTTTTAGCTGCTAGATGGAGTTCCATTGTCACATGGACTACACATTACCATGCCATTAAGTTCAGTTATCACATGAGCTATTTTTTATTTATTTATTTATTTATTTCCAACTACCACAAAGTGGAGTTATTACATGAAATTTATTTTTATTTTATTTTTTATAATTATTTATTGTGAATTTTGGAGGACACCCATAGAATTAATCTCGAAAGTACACTTGTGCCATTCTTGACCATATATGAAAAAGCATAGATGGTAGTCTACCCCACAAATGTATGATATATCTACTTTTCGGTGTAATAAATGGTTTTTTAAAAATTAGGTCTTTACTTCTTGCTTGATTGTTCAAGGATTAAAGTATCTACATCGATGCACCCAACATGTAGCAACGAATTTTAAGGAATTTTTTATTAAGTAAATACCATGTAGAGAAACCATACTAGAATACAAACTGTCAAAAATCATGTTATGCCTCCAAAAATAACCGTTCATATAATCTGAAACACCTTACACAATGTGTGTCAATATTGATCAAGCATGTAACAAAAAAATTCAATAGAGTCCATAGTTATCAATGGATTTTTTATACATTGTGATCACTTTAAACTTTACATGTCTTGTGTACTTAAATGAAACAACGTGTTCTTGGTTCTAAAATTCAATCTATAAGATTTTAAGCTTAGTATATACTATTTGGAATATATAGGTCTAGCGTGGAATATAAGAAGTATACATGAAAGCTCCAACTATGATGATAAACACTTAAACATATGAAAACAATCACGTGTAATAAGAAATTAAAAATTATAAAATTTATACACTATGATATAAGGATGCTATATATTATGCTATCCACGCATATTAAATGATAATGTTGAGTGTTTGGGTAGCCACAGACAAAAAGTTTTTTTATTGAATATTTTTTATTTATTGTTTTATGATTTTGTTTTATGGATTTTGTATGATATTTTATGAGAAAGTGACTTTCATTTTCAACTTTTTTTGATGTCATAAAGATGATAAATTCTGAGCATGAATGTTTTGAAATTGTTCAATCATTATGTTAAGACTTTTGTAATTTCATCCCAACGACTTTTACAGATTCCCAAGCCTCTATTTCATTAAGGAGTTTGTTTTTATTCTTGCAATGTTGATTTTCTTCTTTTCCTCTAACTCTTTATCCCACCACATATTTTCCTTAAATTTAGATAAATAACTTTTAATATTATCTAAAGATTTAACACATCTTATACGAACCTTACTTAATTGGAAGGTGGCATGTATTTTCCTTAAATTTACATGTAATAATACTTTTAATATTATATGAAGATTTAACACATGCTTATGCCAACCTTACTTAAATTGTAGGTGGTTTTGACAATTTAAGATCACTTTTTATCTCATCCACCACTTAATAATTTAATTTAAGAGTGAATTTAAGATCACTATGATATCATCCACCCTTACAGAGAAGGATGGATTCCACTATGGGTGTGCTTCCTTTTAAATATATTCTTAAGTTAGGTTATGGAAAATAAAATAGCCTCTCTTAGTCACCCTTCATAGGTTGACCTCAACATTAACTCAAAATCATGAAAATGACTTTTAATAACATTAGTGTTTTGATTTATCTATGCATCAACTTACAGTTACCATACATTAACTACCAATTAATTTTCATATTGTTTTTTTTATCATTGTTATTTTGAATTTGGAAAGACTACATAAAATCAATCTAGATAGTACACTTGTCTCATCTTCATACTCAAATTCTAAAATATAAATATCTGTCTATATACTTTAAGCTATAGTAATATTGTAATATTTAATTACATATAATAGGATTTCAACTTTTTGTGAGAAACCATAAACTGGATTTGTACAAAGTGTGCAAAGATCGTGATATCTACAACGAGTATATTGCATAAAGAAATGAGAAATCTCATCTAGATCCTTTCATAAATCACATAAATAGTGTAGACGACTATAATGGAATCTGGAATGGCGATGGGGTAGAAAAAAGAGCATAAGGAGTTTTTATCGGCTGGCTAAACATGAAGTCCATCGAGAAGTTGGTCAACTCTAATTGTGGTGGTTTGTAGTGATGATTTTAAGGAACCATACTTATTTAAAAGTGTATAAATGTTGGCGAATATTACCAATTTTTAAAACACCAACTATAAAATCATTGCCGATATTTTTGAAAAAATATTTTAATTTCCAAGGATTTTATATCGTTTATATAATAATTTGGTGATTTTTAGGGTGAAAAATGTTTACCCCATCAAAATTGGGCGAAACAGGGCTTCAAAAAATGCGAAATGGCTAATCTTTTTTGAGAGAAAAACATGAAAAAATAGCCCACTGGGCTAAAATTCACACCTAAAATTATCCCTAGTGGCTTGCAAGTTGTAGAGGTCTTCAATACCATACTTTCCTCTCATGTCTTCAATACCATACTTTCCTGCCAAGACATGATCGGTTCCAGGAAGTCAAAGAAACTAAATTCATCATTTGTTTTACATAGAGAGGAACATACGCCCTCGTGATCCAAACAATGCAATGAAGAAACATTGGCGTTTGTCTTTGAATGACACTTCTCTTTATATTCTTCTGTTGAAGCAACAAATTCTTTATTATCAACTCCATGAATATGATTTGCTCGTTGTTCCATGGACTTCTGAGTGGTATCATTTTTTATATTTTACATAACACCATATCGATCTTCTTCTGCACATGCCAACATACATTCCTTCAAAAAAGCCACCAAGATAAAATGTTTAATATAACCCACCAAACTTTCCATTTAGTACATAAGATTTGTTGGTTATCTTTTAATAGCATTTTATATGGTTATCTTAGAATTTTTGGAATAAACCTAAAGACTATTAATATTAATATAGGGGGATAAATAGGTAATGCATGTATTAACAACATTATTTCAATTTTTTAAAGCTTATTAATATATATTAATTACAGAATAAAATTAGGCAGAGCTAAGATTGGAAACGGGACCAATAAAATTATCATTATGTTAATGTACATCTCGATAGACTTTTTCTTTTACATTAGGATTGTTATTGTAAATTATCTCGTTCAAAGTTTATATAGAATGAATTTATAAATCATTTAAGATACAATACATTGGAACTACCCTCGGTAGATCTTAATAGCAGTATTCTTCATAGATTTAAACAGTATCTTAATCTACCTTGAAATATTATATGCTGGTTTTAAGGAGGTTAGTATGCAATAACAATGGTTTAACAATGATCATGTTATAGAGAAGTACCCAAAAAATTGTCGAAGCAATTAGAAAATCTACTATCAGAGGGCGTAAGTAATAAGTGTTCATTCATGTAAGCAGAAGGGTTCAATACGGCAATACTGAATCACCATTCTGAGACAATAACCATATAGACAAACATTCATGCTAAACCAGAAACCCTACCTTCAACTACTTTAATTGTAGTTCCCTGGAGTCAGGTAATCCGTCAGGTCTCCAGCGATTGAATGCTAGTACTTTAATAAAATCTAAATCAGCAGAGGGAAATATTTCAAAACTTGGCATAGGGATAACGAAATCCGCTAGTTGTTCCATGATTCCATCGATTTCCGACAGAAAGCTGCGCAATATAGCCCTAGACGTTTAGGGAATAACAAAAATGAATGTAAAAACAACTAAGTTTTTCTACTCAAATAAAAAGACAAATTTAGCATGAGCTCCATTGAAAATATTTATGATATTACCCAATTCAACGAGTGATCCAGAAGTTGTATTATAGTAAATATTGGACATAATTTCACCCTATCGATTCTAATATATACTGTTGACTGTTTATGAATTTAACAGGGCAAATCTTAGAATTTCTTTAATAAGGTTAAAAACAAATGAGAAATGAGATATATTTCTGGTAGGAAAATATAGGAAAATATTCCAAGCTAGAGCTCACATTCATATCCAAAGAAACATAAAGCTTCATATTTGACATCGTGAAGGTGCTTAACTCCACTTGTCTTTTTATAATCAATGTTTTTCAAGTATTATACTAAAAAAATTGAATAAAAAATGAAAAAGGAACTATGTGGAAACAATTGGTGTAACTGATGGGAGATCTTGGTCCAAGGAAGCAGGACAAGGGTGGATGAGCCACCACCTACAACATTCATGGAAGCATGGGTGATATCCTAAAGGTCATCCATGCCTCCAATGCGCATTATGGACAAAGGAGGATTTGAAGCTTTGATTTTGAAGCTTCCCTGATTGACCCACGAGGGGTCCTGGGAAATGAAACCAAGAAGATTTTGGAGGAGGCTTACGGATGAACAGGGGGAGGATGCTCACACGTGCAAGAGAGTTAAGGCTCATGCACACATGCAGAGATCAGGCTTAGGGCAGACAGAAAAAGAGTGAGCATATAGACACGACAACAAAGCAGGAGAATCATGATGGACCCTGATAAAGAAACAACCATAAAATAATAAACAGAGGCATGAGGAAGTGTTAGGAATGATTCAGACATAGACAGTTAAAGATGTGTAAGATAGGAACATAAACAACAAAATACTCCAAAGATGACTTCGAAAACTATACTTGTAAATTCTAAAAACTGCGACCAAGAACACACTCCAAAGATGGCCATGCAAATTGATTAAACTTTGCCCTATCTATCTGAAAATGGGCCAATATGAATAATATTGTTAGGTTTGAATAATTTATATCAAAAAATATGAAACCTTGTTGAGGTAGACTATTGAGAGAGGAATCAAAAGACAACAAAATACTCCAAAGATGGCTTCAAAAACCATACCTATAAATTCCAGAAACCACGACCAAGAACACACTCCAAAGATGGCCACAAAAATTGATTAAAACTTTCCACTATAGGTCTGAAAATGGGCCAATATGAATAATTTTTTGATGTTAGGTTTGAATAATTTATATCCAAAATATGTGAAACCTTGTTGAGGTGGGCTATCCACCACATATTTATATAATAAAAAATATTAGGGACATTGGGAGTTTATTAGGAGTTTGGAGGAGTTTATTAGGAGTTCGACTCTTACATGACTACACATTAGCTAGACTCCTAGATGCCAAATGCACTTGGACTGAGCCTTAAGTGATTAGAGTTGAAGTTAAGCCAATAGTTGTAAAATCATTGGAGTTAAGCTAATAGTTGTATCTAATAGTTATCCAATATAACTGTGATTAGAGTTGAAGTTAATTTAATAGTTCTAAATCATTGGAGTTAAGCTCATAGTTGTATCTAATAGTTAAGCCAATAGTTATCCAATATAACTGTAATTAGAGTTGAAGTTAATCTAATAGTTCTAGAATCATTGGAGTTAAGCTAATAGTTGTATCTGATAATCTAATAGTTGAAGATTAATTTTAATTTTTACAATTACTTATCACATGTTAATTAAGCTATTTTTTATTTTTTTGAAATTATTAATTATTAATTTTGGACTGACACCCATAGAATTAATCTCCACAGTACACTTGTCCCATTCTTGTTTAATCTTGGACGACGCCCATAGAATCAATACAGTACACTTGTCTCATTCCCGTCGGTAGATGAAAAATTATAGATGGTAGTTCACCCCAAAATTCTAAGATATATACGCTTATCGGCATAGTTACTCAATCCAAATTCTCGAAACATATTCTTAAGAAGTTTGGAATGACTGAAAGTGCACTTGTTAGCATTCCAATGACAATTTGTTGCAAACTCGGCAAGGATGATGAATTTCCTTATATAGATCCAACCCTCTATAGGCCTATGATTAAGATTCTACTATATTTAATTGATTCTAGACTTGATATCATGCAAGTAGTACAAATGGTATCAATATTTCAATCATCTCCTATGGAGATGCATGTGATGGTTGTAAAAGGAATTTTTAGATATCTTAGGGGCACATCAGATTTTGGATTATGGTATCCAAGGAATAACGGATTTGATTTGATTGCTTACACAGATGTTGATTGGGATGGTAGTATGGATGGAAAAAATAGCACTAGTGGAAGTGCATACTTTATAGGAGAATGTCTAGTTTTATGGGCAAGTAGAAAACAATCATCAATTTCACTATTTGTTGAGTTTTGTGGATGATACAAACCTTGGAAAATAGTAAAGTGGAATATTATCAACCAATATCTATGTATTGCGACAACAAAAGTGCCATCAACATCTCCAATAATCCACTCATACACTCAAAGACCAAACAAATACCCATCAAATATTACTTCTTGAGAGAGAAAGTTGGTGACAAAAGATGTAAACTCAAAGGAATAGATAGAAAATATATTTACTATACATTTTCCTAAGAAGGAATTTGAGCACCTAATCCCTATAGAAAAGAACAAAAAACTTGTAGCCTGCCAAAAGAAACTCTAGGAAATTGAGAACGTTGTAGCCTGCCAAAAGAAACTCTAGGAAATTGAGAACGTTGAGGAGTTGGCAGGATATGCAGAGAATAGACACGCACACACATATAGAAAAGAAAAAAAAAGCACGCACACAACACACAAAAAAAGGAAGGCAGATTGACACTGCAAATATTCACATGAGGCTATTGTTGGGATATTAAACTATCCACATTGGTAACCAAAGTTTTTGAATGATATGAACTTCCTTTTGAATGAGCTTGTGGATATTCTGGAGAAAGAAGACATTGCAACTGAGAAATTGTCAGGAAACTTAAACCAACAAGAGAAGGTTATAAATGGAAAACTCAATGGAACAATCAATGGAACGGGTTCACAAGTCTTTCCTAGGGACTCTTACGAATGAAAATATGTTTATGATGTGAAACAATTACAGCCAGAGATTAAACATTTTTGGACCTTCGTATAGACATTGAACAAAACAATGAATCACGGATGAATGATGATGTGAGCATTAATCTGTGAAGAATAACCCTCTCAAGTCGATATATGGATCACTTGATTATGGCTGTGAAATCTTGAATTGAAAGGGTAGCACTCTTGAATTCTTGAATTCGTAGTTTACTTGATATTGCTACCTAGAACAGAAACCGAATTTGGAAGGAATGTAAGCTGCAAAGTCGTTGCTATATGATGCATTATTATGAGGAGTTACATTGTTTTCATTGGCTTATCGAAGGAAAATTCACTTGAAGGGACCGTCGTGTGAATATTAGCAATTTGCGGTATACAAAAAGGTGCCTAGAAAAGGAGATCTAAGGCATGTGGAAGTCTATTGCAAACTAGAGAAAGCGATTTGGATGGACAACTCCATGAAACTTACATTGATTTTGAGGAAACTATTCCATCTGCAGAGCACTATCAAGTGACAAATAGTGAGAGCAGAATCAATAATTTCTATCCAGGTGAGCCATATGTGACGAGATTAGTCTTTTGACCCTGAAAGTATTCTAGAACTAGGCCTATGAATGTAAAAGACAACTAGCAGGGATTCTGAATAGTTGTGGATGGATAATAATGAGTTGCATAATGAAACTTATGTAGACCAAGTCTGAGCTACAACAATTGTCTCATTTTGAGTTGTGTATTCAAGCATTTTATTGCTGCGGAGATTATGGTGTCTTTCAACGGCGCACTAAAGGAATAGAAGAATAAAATGGACTCGTTAAACATCAAAGTATGGTATCTGATTCATGTGGTAGTATTGATGCAAACATCAAAACAACAAGATGCATGGGTGTAGTTGCAAGGAATATCGAGAGCAGATACGTTGAAAACAAGATGCTTGACTATGTTAATAAGTAGGTTGAGTAAAGTTAATTCATGAGAATAATATCACAGGGATCAGAGAATGAGGATGATGAAACTAACTTTATATTGGGATTAGAATATGGGATCAATGTGTTTGAGAGAGAAAATGGGTGATATAAATGTCCACATTTTCTAGTTTCTATTTTATGATTACTTTGAAGTGGATGGCACATTGCTTGAGTAGTAGGATTGACGATACTATCATCAAGGCATACTACGTTGATAATACTCCATCAAATGAATCCCATGACATCACCAAACTTCTATGGATAAAGGATGAATATACTACGTTGATAATACTCCATCAAATGAATCCCATGACATCACCAAACTTCTATGGATAAAGGATGTAGCAATTCATCTTGTAGAGAGAGGTGTTGCATTAGTAGCTAAAGATGCAACTTTGGAGCATATTCATTTAGAATCCAATGATCCTATTTATGGAGATCATCTCATGTAGTGATGGAAAACACTAGTGAAAAATTAGATATCTTGATAGCAGTGAGAACAAGAGAAATAGATGATCATGAGTCGACTTCTCTTGTAGGCAGCATTGTTCATGGGTTGAGAAATTATGCATTGATAAATCATTGTGTAGTGGGGATTTTTCCCTTGCTACGTGAAAAAGTACCTAGCCTAGATCAGTTGTATCTAAGGGTATAGTTCATGGTGCAAGGGATTTCTCAACCTTGACTTACAACAATCAATAACAACAATTTTATATTTTTATCTAACTAACGCAATCAAATAACAAAAATACCTTTAAGGAAATGGTCTGTAGGATCCCATGATCCTGGTCTCCATTTATCTCCAACAACGGGTTGTCAAAGGGAAAGGGATCAAGGGTTACACGGAATGTGCAACATGGGATAGTGTGGTGAAATGTGTGAGAAGTGAGAAATTATGGAAAAAATGAAAGCTCAAAAGTTATGATGGACAAAAAGTTAAGGAATGTTTATGGGGAGACCTTCACAATGTATTTATAGGGTGATCCAAGACTTTGTTTCCCATGGTAATGACCCATGGTATTTGTCCATGGTTTTTGACCCATTCTAATTTTAGGTTTGTTTTCCTTTTTGGAGAGAGTGGGGTTATGTTGCAATAAATGCACAACTTCCATGTATTTATGGGGGAATGAATAAAAATGTTTTGGACCAATTTCAGTGAAATTTAATTGTGAAGGTTAAAATGGAGGGAATAATGGTGTGACTATGATGTATAATTATGGTTTGGACCATAGAGAGCTATGTGGACATTTTTGGTGTTAATAGATTGCCCCTTGGTGTGTGAGGGTAGGAGCTCATTGTATGGCTAGTAAACATCATAGGATCAAGGGATAAATGGTGACAACGGTGGAGAGACCAGAGGGAATCGTGAAGGAGTTAGAGTTTCCTGATTCGAGCTGCAATGGATTTTGATTTGTATTACTTCTAGAAAATGGATGAGGTACATATAATATCAGACAGATATATAGACGAGGTGGGCATACCCATGCTCGTATCAATGTCTCAATATACAAAGAGGGATCAAGGCTCTAACAATGTGATTTGATCAATACATACAACTGGAAGTACATGGTGGTGGCCTCAATGGGAGGCTGGATACAAATATTGATCTGAATAACTAGTACATAGAAACAATGACATTCTCTTGGAATGCAATATCACAACAACTAATGCTCTGCTGGAATCTTAAGGTGTACACAACTGTATGAACTGAATGATTGAGAGTTAGAATCTTTGAGGTACAATAAACGACATCAAATATTGTACATACACAAAAGCATGAGACTGTGGGGATTGCGAACATTGTCACCAACGCAACGGGAAAATCACAAGGGACATGGAATTGTATGGGTCCCAAAATAGACTCACCAATGTGCTAGAGTCAGGTAGTAGCTGGGGTCTTCAACCAAATAATGAAGGAACCAATACCCTATATAAATATCAATGGTGCGATAATGTAGCTGAAGTCGAGAACGTGAGACACAACCAACCCAAAAGGCACTAAGTACTCCTTTCAAGTGGTCCAAGGAACTCATCAATGAGGTGGATCAAACCAAGATGCAGGGACCTCTGGGTCTATCCTCCATAATATATGTGTTGACGTCGACAGAGGGAAACATGCAACTACCAAGGCAATGATATTTCCTTGATAGAAGCGCGAGGGGGACGACAAGATATATGGAACAATAATGGGATTGAGACATTGAATGGGGAACAGGGGTGAGGGAACAGAGGGGACTCAAACTTCCTTTGTTCAGAGTATAATGGAAGGAATGCCCTGGTAGAAGATGATACTGACACATGGGGTGGAATCATAGCTGTGGAACCAGGGAGATGACTACAATGGAAGATAGTTGGGGAAGGTACTAGACAAGTGATATCTAGGGGATCCAAGGGAGACTCATCACAAAGTACTTTGAACAAAGGTGACCCAATGGGGGAAAGTTGCCATAATGGGAGACTATATGCAATATATGTGGGCACTGAAAGGCACCGTTTGGGGATTCTTCATAGTTTAAGGATCTCAAACATGGGATAGAGTATGCTCATTATGATACCATCTCATATATTTTTGTCGAGCCCAAGACAGTAAATTATCGATGGTGTTCTCATGTTTAGAGAATATGAAAACATGAAAAAGAGTCCAATGGGATCTATTTTTCATAAAGAAGTCTCCAAAGTCCCAAAAATGATAAAAGTGTACAAAGGAGAGCTCTCCCAGCCAAAAGAGGCTAAGAGACTTATTTTCCGTAGGTAATCCAACCATGAAGAAAAATGTTAAACCTATACCGATTGGACAGTCATTCAAATACTTTTACGAGCATGAACGAAATTAGGTTTGCTCAACGATATTTTCTTTATGAGAGGGATGGAAAAGAGCTTAAATACAACCCATAAGTGATCTTTTTCATAAGTTACGGTCCCAATGTCCAAAAAATCATAAAAGGATACAAGGGGAACCATTCCTAGTTGGAAGGTGTTAGGGTCGTATTTTTCTTTAATTAGTCTACATAGTCCGAAAAAGGATATAAATGAGGCCACATAGACACTGTTTTAAATGCTTTAACGAGCGTGAACGGAGGAAGGTGTGCTCAACAATATTTTCATTCTTTAAGGAGTAAGAAAATAGCTTAACATAAACTTTGTAATGGTTAGTTAAGCAACGAGGAAGTGTTCAATGTACCAAAAGAGGTGATGTTGTGAACATGGCTGATATTGGTAAAAAATAATAGTGGAACACTATTGGGGCCTCCTTGCGGGACGGTGAATGGTGGTAAAATAATGCCAAGGTTGCAATATGGATGGAGTAGATGGCTTGTGAACATGCCAATACATAAGGGGTTTGATTTTCATGGTGGTATGCAAATCGAGGTAACTCCAGGAAATGGCCCAAAAAAATATAGGAAAAGTATGAGACGTGAGTCCCATAGGTGAATAGAGGGTAGAAAATTGAACCCGGTGGTGTGAACGGCATGTAAAACAGACGCCATATGACTGTGGGGTGCACGGAAGAAGGAGTTGAGCCAATGGAGGACTATAAACTAGGGGGGACCACATGACACATGTCATTTTCATTGTTCATTATTGAGTTGGAGTGGATGTCCCCAGAGAAAAGATGTTGATTTCTTATGATTGGACCGACAGCTTCTCAATCTATGAGTTGCATATAAGAGCTCTCACCTAGCCCGTCATTTTTTAGTGGTTTAGTTTTGTCTTTTTCTCATTCTAGGGGCCTTTGCCGAGCCTGAAGGGTTCATGGGGTTGGCTCACACTTTTCAAGGGAAGAAGGCGCGACCCAGGTCACACCTATCTGGAAGACGGGAGTGATTCAGTCACACTTGTTGGGAAGACTAGCGCGACCTGGGTCACACCTGTGCAGGAGACAGGCACGACCCAGGTCGCACCTATTAAGCATTTTCGCATGAATTAGGTCGCACAAAAAGGCCCAACAGGAGCGACCTATAACAGAATGGAAAATTTTCTTAAATTGGGTATGACAGGGACTTTTTGGATGTGCAAGATGCCTTGAGTTGGATCACGAGAGTGAGATATGAGGGACCTCAAATATGAGGTAGAGGAGGATGGAGAAGTACAGGATATGCTCTCATAGTGTGGGTTGTTGACATTCTTCCAGATCCCCCTAATGCATTCAACAAAGTTACTGTTGAACAAGCTGGTGAGATTTTGGAATAGAGACTAAGAGTGTTTCATCATACAGGGTGTGCAGTTGGATATCAACCTCCAAGACGTGTATTTTCTTACTGGCCTCTCACTACTAGGAATTATCAATAATATCTCACCAAAACTCTCGAGGGGGGTGTTGATGGATGACTTGTGTGACAGGAATTTCCATACCTCAACTTATGTGCATGTGTCATACATATTGGTGTGGGACATCGAGAGTCTATAGACTCGTGCAGTGGTAGCAATGGTGTTTTGGATACTGGGATTGAAACGTCCTCACAAGGTCTCAGGTGGCCAATTACTGATGGTCGAGAGTGTGTTGAGGGGCACCTACTATGGGTGGTCCCAGATGTATCTAACATCAGTTCAACATGGGATGAACTAGGATAGCTTGGTGGATGGGGATTTATGATTCCCATCCTTTATGTTCTTATTCTTCTTTGAGCGACTAATGACACTGTGACTACATTTGGTGATGCATGACGAGGGACCTAGAGAGACTTGTATGAGGCGATGGTGCAAGATGATGATCATGGAGGGAGGTGACTGGTAGGTCATTTCTTCACCTGGGATATTTTTGCATAGTGGTGGAAGATTCCTATCCTTATAGAGGACTATCTATATGTTGGGATGGACTAATGAGGATATTCTCAGATGCCTCGATCTTCAGGACAGGTCGAGGGACCTAATGGTATGTATATATGACTCTTTGTGGTTTCATTCATATATAGTTTACTAGCGTAGTGGTATTTAGATCATACATGTGATGATACTGGTGCCATACTGTTTACATGTTTAGATGTGGTATCACACCCTTTGGTGGGGTACCAGCAATGCAGGGGTAGGATGGAGGGGTTAGACTCACTCACCCATGGGAAGAGGAGACAAAAGAGTGCTACGTTAAACTCACTACAATTGGACGTGGAGTGGCTATTAGAGGTGGTCATCGATGGTGGGTGCAGTACCTACGATGGTTTGATCGTCACATGCTACATAGATCCTCTGGAGTTCATCTCTATAATGAGAAGGATTGAGGTTGTTGTTGAGTATGTAAGAGTTGCAGCACAGGGGGATATGCTGATTAAGGAGGAGAGCTCAGATGAGGAGGACATTGAGGAGGACACAGAGTTAGAGGAGGATGACTCTGACTAGCATCTTGTGATGCTGCCCTCAATGCATTTGAGCATGGGTAGTTTTGTATGATATGTATGATCAGATGATAAAGCCGGTGGAGCTTCTCTTTTTGTATTGAACATGATATTATGATATAAATGCACATGGATGCATATTTTTGTATTTTTAAGGGGTTTTATGAGTCTCTTGTTATGATGATGACTATGCCTATATGATGTACATGATATATGTATGCATGACTAGATGACATTGCATCATGCAGTTTATTTTCTATATGTGATGATTGATGTACCACTCTAGAACATCATTATCCATTTGGTCTGCTACAATATTGAGGCTTCTGTTAACATCCATGAATGAAATAAATTTGAAATGTATAACCAAATGTTTAGTGCATAGGAAATTTCTAAAGAGGTAGGGATCGCGTATCCGGTAGCATTTTTTCAATTGGGAGACAAGCAGCTGAGAGTCTAAGAATACATCAAGGAGACGAATACACAACTGAAGGGTAGCGGGAAAGAGACTAGTGACACCGTCATACTCATCCTAGTTGTTGGTAGCAATACCAACAAAATTTTTGTCGATATGGATCAACTCATGTGACAAGGAATAAATAACGCACGCAGTTGAGGAAAGATTAGGAAACCATCTACTTGCACTATCATCGAAACCCACATAGGAGGGAAAGGTAAAATCCATCTGAAACAACCAAGGAAACAAACTGTGAGACTCATGGTAAAAATGATGCAAAATAAGAAAGAAAAACTATGATACAAGGGTGTTCAGTTTAGTTGATGTAGGAATAGAATCTCTTTAGGTAGAGCCAATTGCGGGGATTCTTCAAGAGGTGACTGTCAGAGTCAGCGAGGAGATATTCCCCCTTGCTGAGGCATCAATGGATGACATAAGGGCCACACCACATGGATTCAATCTTCCCTTTTCCAGTATTATCATGGGCTTGGTAATAGATGAGGACGAGGTCCCGCTCACGAAAGGTGCATGGGTGGACATGGGATTCATAATGGGACTTCGATCGGGCCTTAGTCACTTCAATCATTTGGAGAGAAGTGTGACAATCCTCATCGGTTTGTTCATCCATAAGTAGGATTTTTTCCAACGGTGAAGTATTAGGTAAAGTCTCAATAGCAAGGCAGAGTAATGGAATCTGGAATTCAATGGGAAAATCCAACTCCACACCATGGACTAAATGAAATGCGGTAAAACTGGTAGTGGTGTTAGGTATCTCTTTGTCATCATGAAAGTGGCACCTGGATAGATCAGAGGGATATTCCATAGACGAGGAGGGGGAAGTAATACTATAAGTAGAGATTGTATAAATGGTGTTATTGGTGTCTAAGGAAGAGGCCGGAGGGTGGATATCCTCAAGGACAATGATTTAGGACTCACGGGAGTGCTTGTGAAAGTCACTAAGGAGATATTGGTACTTAAGAAATTTTGGGAAATGATGGGAATAATGACCTTATAGTCCACAAACTGCACACGAGTGGTTTCTTTGTAGTGATTTGTTTCTAACCGTAGGTATGTTTGGTATGTTGAAAACTAGAGCGTCATCGGTCTTGACTATTATGTAGAAGTGGGTGTGAAGGAGAAACAAATCAGGACAATTTTGCGTCGCATGGTCGAGGACATCACATAAAGAACAAGTGGGAGATAGGTGTTGTTATGTCATGGCTTTGGGTGTCTTTCCACCATTATTTGTGGGAGGATGGGGGCTAGGAGTAGATGAACAAGCAATTGTTTCTGTACCAGGAGGTGGGTGTGGCACCATCTCAATAGGTTGGACTGGTATCAACACAATTTGTGGTGTTGAGGGAGGGTGGGTGGACTAAGGTACCACGTGGGAATACCCAAAGTGAAGCCCAGAAGGTTGAGAGTAGCCATGACTGGCTTACTCACAATTCCAGAAGGTGGAAATAGAAAGGGGATCATGTGTATGCGGAATGAATCCCAATAATTCCACGAGGTATGCAGTTGGGGTTGTGGCTGAGGGTGTGAGGAGGTTGGAATGTTACTAGATGTGATAGTGCACAAATCTGATATGCTAGTCATCGAAGGAGGAGGTGGGAGGGACAAAAAGGTGTATGTTAAAGGAGTGTTGGTAAATAGGACTAGACCAACAACATATAAGGAAGGGATGGATATGTTGTTGATGGTGGCATCGATAGTATGGAGGACATGCTCCAGAGTGGTCGATCCTTTAGGATCGTAATATGTCAATTGGTTGATAGTCATGATATTCCCATCGCAGGGGAGAATCAAGAGTCAGAAGACAATAGAGGAAACAAATCACATTGCATACATGTAACTACATACAAGGAGGATTTTATAATCGAGTTGGGCGTTGACAACCTCAATGTCAATCAACACGATTTTTCGGCTAACTCAACAGGGACATTCAGGAGAACATCTTGTGGTTGAGAAAGACAACCATCATAAGCACGAAGGGCAGTGGTTGAATGTTGAAGGGTTGGGGATCTGAGTTTCTTCCAAATTAAGGTTGACATAACGCAAGTGGATTCACCCTCATAGATGGTGCATCGATGAATGACCAAACTATGAATAGTGACGGGAACCTAGAAAGCTACCGATGACAACATCCAGGGTTCTCCTTTATCCAAGTCGAAAGTGATCAACCTGGAATCAGAAGGATCAACAACACTTGAAGAGGATAACAAATCTTTGTATTGCGAAGGATAATTTCTAAGGAATTCTAAAGAAAACATGGCAGAGGGAGACTGGGCCAAGTCATCAATGATACTTTAATTAAGAGTGGATATGGCAGTGGGGTTTCTCGCAATGGGATGCAAAGGGAACCGCGGGACTTTGGTAGTCATGTCTGTTGGGGGGTATTGGAAAATGTAATGACATAGCGAGAGTAGTAGAGGTAGATTTCCTTGAGGGATAAATGGTTTCCGTAGTGGAGCCATATTGGTTTCATCAATTCTATAAGTTGACATCAAATGACAATCTCATAAGGTGATGGACACCAGGATCGATGAGTTGACATGCATAAGTGGTTGCGGTATTTTGTGGTACCAAGGGCTGAGTTACAACCATCCCTTTATTTGGTAATGGGTTATGTATCACCATAGGTGGAGGACCTTGTGGTGTTGGGTTTGGATGTGCCGGATTGGCCGCATTAGGGTCACGTTGATTGGAAGTTTGTAATAAATGGTAGAATCGATTCATATGGGGGCACTAATTTGTATAATGGTCGTAAGTATCACAAATAGTGCATGGATGGTTATCCCATAACTAAGTTTTTTTCCCAGGTCTAGGTGAACGATATAGGTTCTTTGTAGGGGGATTGACTCTGTTGTTATTTGAAGGGTTGGGTTGTTGGACACCTCCTGGAGGTTGGTTGTTTCCCTAGTTCCTACCTCTCTGTCGGCTTCCTTGCCCTTGTTGGTTATTCGGGGTGGGTTGATTAGGGAGTTCTACTGAGAGTAGACCTGTCCTTGAGAAACAAGAGGTTTCGAGGTCAGAGCAGGTGCAAGATGCACAGGTGGTGGGTAATAGGCAGGAGTAGCTAGAGGGGGTGAAAATCCTACCATTTGGTCATTACATGCAAGTTCTAAGAAATTTAGTCCATGAACATGAGGAACGGGTGCAGGTGATGGATATGAATGTGTGGCTCTGAATTGAGTCGCTACGCATGAAAAGCTAGGGGGGTAGCCAAGTTGGGAAACACTGGGGGTGTTACCAGAGTGAGGTGGCCTAGAAGGAGAGTCGTGTACAAGTGGGGATGTCGGGTAATGGATCCAATGAATCCATCAGGAGCATGGGATGCCCCCAATGTATCTCGATGTGAGGATCCAACACCGGGAGCATAAGGTATGATGGTATATAGATAACCCAATTGGGAATATATAAGATCAAACTATTTTGCTTTGAGTATTTATGCTTCCTCAGTTTGTGGGTTCTTAGATGAAACATCCATGGCGATAGGAGTGAGTAAGGTTTTAATAAAACAATACAAGAAAATCCTATCATCTAATTGTATTTTACAAAAGCTACGGCGATAACGCCACTCATAGATATGATCTGTGATAAGAGTATTTCCATGCCCTCATTGTAACGGATGGGTAGCTGGAAAAAATAGAGAAACATCAAGGCTAATGAGGAATAGTCATGATAAGTAGCATGGGGCATCTCAATGTACCATTTGGCTACAACATTAGTGAGTGTGCACTGGAATAGACACAATTGAATATAACCATCCACTATGTTGTTAGAGGAACACTGTAAGTGGAAGGACATAATGCAATTTTGGGGGTATTCTCCTGCATTTCCTTCAAACTTAAGGATGTCCGAAAGGAGTTGGTAGGAATGGGAGGACATAATGGGTCATGACAGATGGGGTCATTCGTCAACCTTTCCAAATCGGGAAAGTTGATACTAGCCATGAATTGTAGACTAGGACCTCGACTAGATTGAGGAGGGCCAATAATGGTGCTGGGATTGATGGGAATGTAGTTTCTGTGTGCAAATAGGGGCTAGTAGGGACGACTTATGATAGTAGGAGTAGTCACTAGAATGGTGTGAATATTCAGAATGGTGGTAGAAGGGCCAATTCCCCCATGCATAAACGAAGGTATGGTGTGAACCATGGTGGATGGAGTGGGGCCACCACTAGTGGGTAGTGGACCAACAACAGTGTGTGAGGTGGCGAGGGGACCACTAGTACTAGGACCTATAGGTTTGGAAGAAGGGATACCTAGTATGACGGGTGGAGTGATCACAAGTCCACTATCAACCATCCGTCCCTTAAAGGGGTTTGGAGGTGCACCAACCATGGGGCTATATGGGGAAGTGAACAAGGTATGTTTGGATTGATAGGAATCTGAATTAGACTTAGATGTAGTGTAAGGATTTGAAGGTGGTGAATGATGTTGAATATGGACACAAGTAAATTTTAACCTGAAATCCAACAGCTTTGATGTCTCAAATTCTATAGACATGTGTCTGTTATTCGATGAAACCATCTTTTTTTTTGTCGGTGGGAATTCGTTGGGTATTCGTCACTAGTTTAAAGTTCGTCAATATTTCGACATCATATTACCTGAACTGGATGTTGAAAATATAACGATAAGACGTCGAATAACCGATGGGTTTCACTGCAATCTGACACCTGCAAGATGTCCTTTCTATGACCTATTCATTGGATATCATGTCCTACAATGTCAAAAATACGACGGCCTGTAGATTCCGTGGGCGTCGAAATTCTGACGGCCTGAGGATGTTTTTAAAAAAACAACAGAACCAAAGTGTCAGTTTCAAGACTATTATAAATTAAGATATTATTAGTTCTCAAATGGCATTCATTTGACACACAAACATTATCCGATGCAATATTTTCTCTATTATTGTCATTGGCACTTGAAACTTGGTGGTTAAATTTAAAAGTATGCCATATTTTCTCCTAAATAAGGTATATTTATTATTTAACATATCAGTCATTTAACATTTAACATATCAGTCATTTAACATATAAGGTAATTATCTGATTGAACATATCAGTCAGTTCGCTTACTAGGAGTTCTATAATGTTTTATTCCATGTGAGGATAAAATGCTCTCCCTTCCATCAACTAACTTATTCTCATGGGAACATATTATATGAATTATAGCCTATTACCCAAGTATGTCAAGGTATTCCATAGAATATGGATCCCGCCTATATATAACATATAGTGAAAAAATTCTAGAAAACCAACCTCTCTCGTACACCCAAGGTCCTTATTCTCTTTGATGGCCATGCAAATTTCTCTTGGAAAAATTTAAACTTTGAAGTGCTCTGAATTCAGGATTTCCACAAGTAAGATATCACCATCTTTTGAATTGTGATCATAAGCAAATTTAGACCATCCAGTAGTGAACACAAGTCTCCTTCCAGATTGCAGGTATGCATACCACTCTATTCTCCATGAAAACTCATCACAATCCTCGAATGCCGCAATTCCTTGTGACTCCGAGAGATATTTTGTCATGAACATTACTAGGAAATACTGCAAAATAAAAACACATGAATCCAGAAGAGATCATGCAGTAAAGAAGAATGAACTTGAGAAGAGACAAAATAAAAAATCCATTTGCAAAAAGGAAACTCAAGGATTCTTTTAAAACAGAAAGGGATACAAGTTTTAAGAATTCATATGACACAAGTATAAGACAAATGAAAGTCTGTCCTACATGAATGTGACCATGGTACTAGGTGCTATCATTCTCTAACAGTGATCATTTAAAGTTTTCACACGGTGAAGTGTAAAGACGTATTTCTTTTGGAATTTTATGTAATATTATAGTTTCTCCATATAATATCATATTTTTCCTCTTTTTCATCCATATCATCACACTGAAGTTGATAGCCATCTTAGTATCCCTAAAGGTAGTTCAACCAGTTGTCATGAATCTTGTTGGGTACTTGGCTAGTTATTTGTCAGCATGTGCTTGGTTCAAATATATTTTTGTGAAGTGTATTAATATATGTAGACATGTTTTCCAAGAATGCCATGTGTTTATGTGGGTAAGCATTGTTAGGCTTACCCATGATTTTTTTCCTTGGAAAAAAAGTTGATAGCCATCTTCTCTTTAAATTTTAAACATTGAAAAACTGAAATATGCTCCTAAGAGAAAACAAATATACACAGAAACAATGTAAATAATATTTGTGTGGTTTGTGTGTCTTTCTGGCTAATAGTGAATAATATCATAAACATAAGCCATGAATAGGACATTTCAGTCAAAGAACCAACACGAGCTCAAGAGAATACTCTAGTTACACATGAACATTATAAATATAAATCACATATTGTTTTATGGTAAAAGTATGCCTGATGAATTGCCTTTATGATGTTCTCCTTTGAGAGGTGTTGCTACCTGAGAAGTAACTCTATCCATGCAATCATTTTTTGGTTCCAATAAAGTACTCATAAGTAACATAAAAATATCCTAAAAGATCCTTTGAACTGCAAATATGTTTCTAAATATCAAAAATTTAAAAAATAGTATTCAAGGGATTGGTCTACATAGATATCAAGTATGTTAACATCTTAGATGTAGAAGAATTAAATGATGAATTCCATAAAAAAGCTTCTACAAATTTGTAACAGATTTTGTGAAAAAATTCTTACAAATATGTATGAAGGACTAGTTGAGATTGCTGCAATGGCTCCTTTTATTCAACAAGGGTAACATAAAGAAATCCTATGTGGTATTTCTTTAACTATAAAGGACTTGGATCATAGTTATGAGAGTGGTAATTCCTTTTAAGAGACTTGAAGCTTGTTATTTCTCGGATAGAATTGAAGGATTGGATCCCCATATATTTCAAGTGTGTTTCTATGAAAATGAATATCCTTCATAGGAACTTGTTTTCTGTTGTTAAGGATGACTTTATTTTCCAAGAACAAAAAATGTGCTTATGAATTTTGATACTCAGGAAGAGGTAGGTGATTCTCCAATAAAAATTTGGGATCTCCATAAATTGAGAAAAGTATTATAAATTTACCTAACAATAGTTCAATGGAAAGGAACACACTTTACCAATGCTTCAACTATGACATACAGAAGAAAGTGCAAGCATGAATATCCACTTTTCACGTTTTCTTCCCAATAATATGATGTATTTGTATGTGTAATTTCTGACAAGAAATAGTTACAGCTTACAAGGGAAGAAATACCTTTTAGAATGTCAATGGTTTAAATAGGATCTTTTGAAAAATAAATATAAAATTATAGCTACTGTGTACAATGTATTATGGATCAAGCCTTCTTCATATTAATTCTATTACTCATTCTTTTCCATTATATACATTTATGCTTTGCTCCATTATTACAACTATTATGCACTTTTGAAATAATAATAAGGAACAAGTGAATGGTTGATGTAGGAATTGTATGACAACTTTTTTTTAAGGAACATGGTAGAAGGGGATGTCCATGCTACCAGATACAGTTCTGAACAAAGATAAAACATGCACTATATTTGCATCATAACGGAAAAAAGATGAAAGAATGGAGAAGGAAACAACCCCAAAAATCCAAGAAAGGTTGTTATCTTGAAGAAAATAAAGGGACAAATTTATACCTACCAAAAGGTGAAAGCCACAAAAATACTGGAGTTGGAAGAAGATCTAGACTGGGAACCAATTTCTCGGACAATATTTCTACAAGGAACAAAATGAATTTTCCTCTGCACACATCATTTTACACACCAAGCCCAAATAATTAACTTAACCGATTGTTTCCAATGGAGATTTGTATTTGGCTAGTTCCATCCCACCAAGTTCCTAGTTTGAATCCCCATGGCTTAGGTGCACTTATCTATGCCAAAATATTTACTAGAGATTCCATAAAAAAATGTGGAAAAGCATACCTTGGTTTTCCCAACGTGATATTGCTTGGGAAAAAACATATATATCATTCTACATGCCACCAGAGGAAGGAAAATTAAGGAGATCACTGACTACATAGAAATAACATGATTTGAAGACCCCATAGTGAATGAAATGACAAACAACATCAAAATATCGAAATATACACTAAATTTGTTTTAATGAGGAAACGTTGCAACATGAATTTAGGAAAAAAGAAGTGAATATGTTTTCAAATATGATATTGGGGATCATTAATGGGAAAACTATCCTAGTGACTCTAAGAGAAATGTATCACCATTGGGGACCAATGTGGCCATGGCCATCCCAAATGATGAAAAAAAATATTTTTCCCAATTGTCCATTCAAACTAAAAGTAGCAAGACAACAAGGAAATTCCCAAAACATTCAAATGAACACCCAATTATATCAATGGGATGAGTTTGTTTTAATTGTTTCGGAACTCTAGTACCTACACAAGGTGAAGTTATAGAAGAAATCAACTGTAAATCCAAGATCCAAAAAAATAGTAGAAAAGGATATGGAAAATAGTGTGGGCTTAACAACTTTTATTTTTCATACAACCTTCTAGAACTACATGACCAGAATATAGCAATTTACACAACATAATTCAACATCAACAAGCAATATACCTAATGGAAGCTTACAAATTAATGAATCAAGTTCTAGTGACACAACATAATGAATTCAAGGTTAAAATTGAAATGAAGGATAAACATGAATATGATTCCAGTTGTGGTAAGTCGAATTCAAAATAAATAATGATTTTATAGTATACAATCAACTTTCCAATCCCATCGAGTATCTATAGTACTCACCAAGAGGAGACAAGGTCAATCTCTCAGCCAACACATACTTAATCTGAGTAAATGAAGGAAAGTTAATAATGCCCTTAACTTGCACTATATACTATTAACTTGCACTGAACCAAATTGGAGAGGAATGTATCGTATTACCTTGCAACTAAATGAATTTAGACCGTTGTAAATTTGTAGTGGAATTACTTGATGGAGACCCAAAAAACTATGCGAACTTGTGTCGTTGCTTAGTCAGAGTCTCCTTGAGCTCCTTCAAGGTTCAATATACACCTTGTATTCAACTATCTTCAAATCATGCAATTACGTGAATTGGAGTTTCTGAATTCGTTTACAATAATCTATAGCTTATAGGATGATTACTTTATGAATTTTTTATTTATGGTATGGAAGCATATTTGAAAATGAGGGAATTATGAAATGGGCCAAGACCCACAAAAATGAGCTCTTACAGATGATTTGTAGTCTTACCATTTTCTTCCTCTTCCTCTAAGAAAACTTATATTGCATTTCATCCTCTTAATCATTTACTGTTATTGAATTATTATCACATACCTAGAGAGTTGGACCTAAAATTTATGTGTGGAGCGATGTAAAGTTGCTAACTTAATCACAAGAAAAGTTTGCTAAGATACCTAGAAATTTGGGTTATGGATTTTACTTCAAACAATTGTGCACTCTAGAAATAATCTGGTAGTCTGATTTTAATGCTTCAAGGGATAGAAATTAGTATAAGACAATAGCAATGCATCTTAGATCTATAAGTTATGGGACCATAGACAAATAGACCAATGCTGCCAACATTGACATAAAATTCAACAATCCACATTTGTAAGTTGAAACCTGTCAAATATATGGAAGTTATAGCTACATGAAATATTGACAAACATTATCCTATATAATTCAATAACTGAACTCTTAGTTAGGTTCAAAAACAAAGATAGGCACACAGAAATGGGAGCTAGGAGAAAGTGTAAGTATAATTAAAGAAATCAAGTAAAATCTACTAAGCCAATATTAAACTAGACAACATTGAACTCAGTTTCATTGCATGGAAAAGTAGGTCAAAACCTAATTTTTTGTGGCTGAAAGTCGTATTATTTTTCAAATGGTAGTCATCTTGGATATCCACTGCTGCAAGAGTGAACTGGGCAAGGATATCTCAAGATATAAGACCAGTGATTCGAACTACTTTTCCATTGGAGAACACATTTTAAATGTATTCTTAAAATTTCCTTTGGCTTATGTTTACATTCTAAATGTATTCTTAAAATTTACTTTAGCTTATGTTGACATAAAACAATAATTAAATATACTTGAGAAAGCCAATATAGATACCTACAAAATCATGGATAAGAAAAGGAAATGTTTAAGTTCGCTTACCCTTTTGGCATTTTACTTGGTGATATCCTTTGCAGCTTTTGATTTTTGCTCATTCGGCAAGCAATCTAGTTCGCAGAAAATTGATACTCTTTAATGCAGTATCTTCATAAACTACTTGAGACCTGCATAATAGAAATGCCTACATTTCAGACCAACCAATCCCAAAGTTCAAATCTCATAAGGGAAATCCTGAATCAATGGGTTGAGAATGTAATGTGATTGATCATTTTCACTAATCGATCGGAGCACAAAAATGAAAATCTTCAAAGACCATAAATAGGACAATTAATGAGACCCAAAAATTTAAAACATACAAAACAAGGGTAATGATGTGCATAAATATGAAAAGAAAAGATGGTCAGAAGGTATCCACTACCAATAAATTGAAAGCTAAATAGACATTGGACAAAGCCCAAACTTTGCAAACACTACTGATCTTCTAGAGTTTCAGAAAATAAAGCTATAACAACAAAGGGCTTGATCAAACCCAAATCAGTTAGAAGCTAAAATTTCAAAAAAATGGGTAAAACATTATTTCCTTTCTTCGGTATGTGGGCTACCAATATCTTCTGAAGACTGGTTTCAGTTTCTAGGACGCTCATCCTTAGTAGCCCCATTGCTTGATGGCTTATCATTGTAATTGGATTCCTCCATTTCACCAAAATTCAACCCTAAACAAACCCAGGTTGATAGCTCACTCCTTCTAGGTGGATAACTCATTGCAAAGTATGGATGGCTCTATTATCGCGCCAACTTCCTCTCCCTTCTCTATCTCTAACTGGGTAAACTATAGCAGCAAAAATGGCCGAGATCCATGAATTTTATAAACTAGCGATCAATTTGGGGCAAGTGCATATTTAAAAGGGGTGGTTTAGGGTTGATTCCAACTGTTTTTTCCATATTTTCATGATGGAATCAACAACATAACCCACATTTGTCTCTGCGATTGAATCTATTGTTCAAACCAAGAAAACCAAGATGCCTCTGCACTTGTCCAAGCTTATAAGCTATGTGAAGTGAAAGATGAACCCTTTATTTTTAGTTCCTTCCAACTGGATAGTTTTAATGGAGGTGACAATGCCCTGTATGAGGGCGCTCTCTACGAAACTCAAGTGATTAGTTTCACAGGAAACTATTTTGAGGGTTCGAAACAGTTACAAGCTTAGAGATATGGTAGAAGTGAATTCAGCAGTGTCAGGACCTCTGGTTCTAATTAATGGGTCGATGCAGTTAGACTTCAATGGCATGGATTCTTCTTCGGTGGACATGGTAAACCAAGCTTCAATCTATATATGGGTCTATTGGATATGCTTCTTTTGATAGACATTGAGGCTTTAGGAGTGCTCACTCAAGCTTTGATCGATCATTCTCAATCAATTTCGAATGAAAACGACCCCCAAGACCATTTTGGGTGATAACCAACCATAAAAAGGACTCGAATAACTATTAAGAAGAGGGCACAATATCTTTTTGATGAGAATATTGAGACCACCTTTAATCAACTCGTTCGATCTGGGAAAAGCCACGAGCTTTATATATAATTGACATTTCGCATTGAAAATACGACAACATTATCTATTTGGTCGAAAATACGACAGGTATGGAGACATATCTATAAAAAAAAATGCATTTTATCTTAAGTAAAATTCGACAGAAAGGCCAAATTTCAAAGTGTCATCAGTTGATATCGTCGTATTTTTGTTCAAATGTAGTTATGGGATCCAACGATGATGGTTCAAGTAACCAAACTAAGGGGTATGGCCCCTAAGTCTCTGAGTAGTGTGGTGGAGCAATGGTGGCGTGATTGTGTGTTATATGCTGAATGAAGGCTCAAGGGTGTCAAATGCAAGCTCAAAAGTCCAACTAAAGCTGAGTGTACAGAAGGAGAGCTGCTAAATGGTGGCATGTAGGCCAAAAAGAAAGCTCTAAATTTGAACTGCAATAGGTTGTCACAACAATAGAGTCTACAACAAAGCGAACATAAATACAACAAGCAACACAACATAGAAATAAAAAATGATGCACTAAACTATGGGGTATAAATTCAAGAAAGCTCCTAGATACAATATGGAAGTCCCTCACAAATAGTATCCTCTACTAGGTGGTCAAATCTAGAGTCAAACAATATGAAATGGAAGAACCAAAGTCTAAGAGAATTCCATTACCGAGAGGGACCTTGAGAAAAATAGCCCTAAAAGACTGGAAACTAGGCTACCTCATTCAACACACGTCTGGGATGATTTCCTGGAGATTCAACCCTTTGGTCCTCAACACCCAATATGGTCCTTGACATGCATGAGGAGGTCTATTAAGGGTTATCCTTGAGTTCAGAATGGAGTGTGGTATTCCACACCGACTTCTGGAACCCATTCGTTGGGGCTTACCCCCGCAGAGCGGGAGGCCCCTTGATAAAATGGTCATGATTGTGTCAACAAATAATAGAGTATTTTGGTTCCATAGAAAACAACAACTATGTCTCAGATGTAAGTGACAAAGGGGTTTTATTTGGATGCCTATCCCTAGTGTACTAACTTAATTACAATATTTTTTTGATCCTCAAATGAGGTTACAATGTTGGTTTAGTTAAGTTAAATTTTAGGCTTAGCTTGGGGTCATGAACCAAGCATTTACTTTAGGGTGTGAGATGTGTGCACAAGTGATATGTAATTTCTAAACCCCAACACTCTCACTTTCGAGACACAAATGCAGACAAATAAATAACAACAAATGACAATAAATATTTTTCAAAACAACTAATTCGTCAATAAAACAAAACTTACACAAGTAAATGAGCATATAAGGAACTTTATAGGCTACAGTAAGCACACAGGGGGTCTTAACTACCAAGCTCTACTAAGTGGGATCACACACAAAGAAAAGAGGACTGAAAAACAAATTGTGGGGTTGTAATCAATCAGATCTAGAAGGAAACCATTAGGGAAGGTGTAGAACAAAGTCAGGGGGTCTGGAAAAGGGTCTCAAACACCTCAAAGGAATGGAAAAACTGCAAATCGCACATGTTGGAGGAATAGGTGCATTCTAGGTTGCACAAAACTATAAAAAGGTCGTGACCAAGACAAAAAAACAATAGAACGACTCAAGTTGCACAAAATAGGGGTTTTTGCATGACAATTCGCACAAAATTGGGTCATAGTAGCGATCGAGATTGCTTCGGAATCCTAGACAAGTGTAATCTAGAGTTTTTGTCCAAGTCCCGCTTATTGGGAAAAAGGCATGACCTAGGTCGTGCTCATCGGGAAAAAAGGTGTGACCTGGGTCATAGCTTTCTGTCGATAGGTGTGAACCGACCGTAACTGAGAGTTTTTTAAGGAAAAATCGTCGGATTGGGTCGGGGGTTGTGCAGGAACTATGACAGGACTGTTTCATATTTTCCACATGGGGGGTTATATCTATGATGGATGAGGGTACCCAAGTAGAAAAAACCAGAAAAAATAGATATCGAAGGGGATCAAGCTAATGGAGTTGCCAAAACTCTAGTGGGTGTTTCTCACCTACAACGTGCAAAAGAACCTACCCTAGATCAGTTGGATCTTGTTGTCGCCTTTCACACACCTGGGTTACGTGGCAGAAATATTCAAGCCACTCGGTGTGTCCTTGGGGGCAAGTCTCGAGTCAAGGTTGTCACCTTGTTCTTGACTCCTCCATTTAGGCTCAACTCCTAACGAAGCCAAGGGGGGTAGACCCTATTAAGTTACTAAGGCAAAATTATTTAGTATGATGATGGTATTAAAGAGTAAATTTTTTAGGAGTTTTGATTTAACAATTGTAAACAACAAATAACATGATGAGATAATCACAAGTAAGCACAAAAATGACACCCAATCACATATAGATTGAAAGAAATAAAAAAGTTGACAAGTACCTTGAAAATGGAGTCGAAAAACAATTAAGAGTACTTGCAAGTTCTCGAATGAATGTTGTTCAATTGTATCTTGGTTAATTTTAAATTAATGTAAGAAGATGAGTAATTTAACTTAGGCGAGGGGACTCCAGATATACCTAGGGGGTACTTGAAGTATGTCCAAAACTAAACTGTCATGGCTACCCGCAAGGAATATGTGGGCTGAATGGAGTCTCTGAGACTGTTGCTCATAATGAACCTGAAGGTGTAATATAGAGCGGTGCCCCGACGTCACTTTTCAGGAGTTCCCGCTTCCTTTGGGTATTTTGCCACTGTAATGGTTTGATCAAGGCATTGGATTTTTTCCTGATGGTTTGTCAATTTGGGGAGAGTGAATCCTAATTATTCTAGTCACTCAAGTGATTTTGATGCAGCTTTACTGATCAAATGAACCACATCCAAGTACAGAGCATACACAATGGAGTCTTTGTTATTTTTAGTAAATTTTAAAACAGATGTTCTTGTTAAAAAGAAAACCCTCCAGGAACCTCTTTTGGTCCAAGTGGAACTCAATTGGGGAATCAAGGAGGGGTTGATTTTATTATGACTAATGAAACAATTAATGGAAATGGAAAAAAATATACACAACACCGATTTTCTAATTAGTCCTACCAAGCATTTGTTTCCCCTTATGGGTCAATCGGGAAGTCGTGGGGTAAGTAGCACGATTAATTTTGAAATTAAAATATGGAATAATGCAAAATTATATCAAAGTATACAATCCTGCATGTCAGTACTAAACTAGAGAAGAAAAAAGGGAAAAATGCAAAAAGGTGAAACGGACGTAGATCCCCCCTGGGGGGATGGGGAGCGGGCTCCAAAGAGCATACTCAAAAAATATTTTCTTTTATTATTATTGGTTACAATATCAGAAAACTTAAATATCAGAAACCTCTTGGTCCTTATATGGGATGAAACCAAGATCTTACAACTCTCCAAAATTTTTAAATTTTAGTGAAAGGGGAGACCCTTGGGGGGATTTGAACACTCTCGAGGCCACTTTAGAAAAACATATTATTTTCTTTTATGTTACACCTTCTAAAAACCATCAATCATGTTATAATACCGTGCACCCAAAATCGCTTTAAGAGTACCTTTGGATCAGCCTACCTTAACTCAAAAAAGATTAAGTTAAAACTAGCTAAACAGGTGAAAAAGGAACCAAGGAAAGTGAGCTTTCCTTGGGATATTGGCTTTCTGTTTGTGCAGCCAATGAAATATGCACTGATTTCTGGATTCAATCTTTTTAAAATGGAAAAGGAAATCTAAAGCATGCAACCTACTGATTTTCTTTAACTTGCCATGCAAAACAGACGATTTCCTTATGCTAGATCTAGAATGCTTAATGATACTTTTCAGAATTGAGATTTAGATTATGAGCTTTGAAATATCATATCTATGTAAATTTTAATTTTATATAACAGATCCAAATGATAACAAAGATTTCGAACACAGTAACCAGGTAAGAAAATTGATTTTTTGAAGGAGAAAGAGAGAGAAAGAGTGTTGGAAGCCTGGGAATGTTGGGCTTTGGAGTCTGCTTTGGTGGAACACTGAGGGACTATGTCATTCAAAATATATTGAAGATGAGGAATATGCAAACCAGCCCAACCTCTTCTACAAGCGAGATCACCTACAACTTAGAAATCCTTGCGCAAACAGATGGTTAAAACATAGGTGCTGCTGGAAGAGATAATTGGAAAGCATGCAATTAAACTTAAAATACATACAACTCCAATAGATATGAAAAAAACAGCAGTAAGAGCATAAATCAAACTAGAATAAACTCTTACCCTAATAGGAGGGAGCTCTCTCCTTCAAGGCCAACAATTAACCAACAAAATTAATGATAAATAACACAGATTATACGTCATAAGCATTTGACAATCACCATCCACACATGAAGAGCATTACACCATAGATATTGCCTCCAAAGCTTCTTTATTCCAAAATAATAAATAATAACACAGTACAAGAGAAACATCACCTCAATCCCAGTTCTAACTAGCTTGGAAGAGGTGATCTGAGCTTTATTTATACAAAAAAATAGGAGATTCAGCCCAGGGGGGGCGCAAATCCCAAAGAGATAGACAACTGCAGCTGAAGGAGAGTCCATCAATGCTGATCTGAAGCTGAAATGAGCCTACTTGTCAATCAAGGTGCTGATTGAGCTAACACATCAACCCATAGACTGACACATCAATCCACAGAGCTTCCAAGAGAGCCCACACGTGTGGAGGAGAGAGAGAGGGCGTAATTTCCCATAAAGGATGCTAAAGATCAACTCTGGATCTATCCAGACCACCTCCTTCAGTCAAGGATTTGTCAGATCCAGTCAATCTTGTTCAGATCTAACTGATTTCAATCAAATCGGCTGAGAATCCACTGTTCTAGGATTTTGTATTTGCTCCATTATTCATCAATTTATTAATTAAAATAATCAATAATTGATTTTTTGGGGCTTTCTGACCCGAGTGTTGGAAAATCACTTAAAACTAGGAAATAGTGGATCTAGAGGTTTACTAGGTGCTCTCAGCTTGAAAATGAGCACCTACATGACTGAAACGGACTTCCGAGCCCACTTTTATTACAAAACCAATTTTTCCAATTAAACTATTAAAAAATAGCCTAAGTTTTGGAAAAAATAAATTTTAATAAAAAACACTGAAAAAATTAAAAGAATGAAAAAACCTAGAGGGACTTAGAAATGTTCATATGACTCGACCATGATGCCTAGCATGTTTATACTTTGACACATAGACTCTAATAACCTCAATAGGCCTAAATTCCAAGCCGACCACCCCAACTTTGGAGGTATTGAGTGAAAAACTCAGAAATTTTAAGTCGTTTATTCAACAACCAATAATAACCAAGGGAAAAAACACCCTGGGATGATTAGATTGACAAATAAAGTCTATGAGACCGAGTCTTTTATAGACACTATCATGCTAGAACATTTATTACAACTCCCCCAAGGGGGTATGAACATGTGATATGGTACAACAAAGTTTCCCAGAAGCAAGACTGAAGGTCTTCTGAAGTCCGAACAAGCTATCCTTGTCCAGTTCACTAGGCTCACTTGATAAAAAACCACTAAGTACAACTTAGGTGGTAACATTCTCGCTCCAACTATGGGATGTGTGCTCGATCTAGTATTTAAGGCAAGGAGAGGATACGAGAACACCAGAATCTCTATTTATATACACTATAAAAACATCTCAACTTGACAAAAAAACCTCAGTAGCACAAGCTTTACATAAAAACCAAATTAACCATTAAGCTGATTTATTTTAAACAAAATAAATGTAACTAACTAATGAAAAAAATGTTTTATTATAGCTAAGTACAAAACAGAAATGTGGAAAGTAAATGCTCTTTTTCAAGGAGCTTATTTTCCTACTCTAAGTATGATATAAAAAGGGTTAAGTGTAATCAGAAATCCAATGTAACCACCTAAGCATTTTATTAACATAAATTTTTTTTCCTTATCTTTGGTTACCAGCCAAAGTAAGGATACTTTATTCAGAAAATGCAAACCTGCATGATGATTCGGAAGGGGCGGGATGGATGGGAAATCATAGGCATGAATAATGTCGTCAAACTTCCTCCCAAACTGGTAAGTGCTTGCACAGGCTACTTCTATCCATGACTGGACAGGGTTGATGTACAAATCGGAATGATGAGGCAGATTGACTACACCATCATACTGATCATCAAGGCTTACTAGATGATAATTCACTGTATAAGCCCCAAGCGGCTCCAAATCATGAGGAAACTCTATATGTGAAGATGATAGTTGAGACTGATATTCTACGAACTACATGCCATCTGTCTTTTCACAACATTGCTTCTCCATGTCTTCATTATTGATACCTTTGTGTAGCTCTGCATGATATGACTCTGAATGATCATATGAGAGTTTTGAATGCTGCTTTTCCATACTAGGATTTTCCCAGGTCTCCATAATCATGATTCCCTCTATGGAAGTATAATAGATTGGACTTCCACAAATTTCTAAATAGACACTCCCCTTGCTGGATATAGCATAGATAGGATTCTTAATAAGATATTCACAAAAATCCCAATAGTCATCACCACCATATGTCAGATGTGATGGATTCCCCCTTGTTGATATCAAGTTCTCTTTTTCTTCATTACTGATACTGATATATGGCTCAGATTGACCATATGGATAAATTGCATGATCCTTTTTCATATCAAAGTTTCCCAAGTCCACATGGTCCATGCTCTCTCCTTTAGATATGCCATAGACAGAAAAATCAACAAAACCATCAAAAAATTTTGGTTCATTATTTTCCTCTTTATTCATATCATAGACTGGATTTTCCATGAATGTCCAGGACTCCTCATCAACATCTTTGTCGGAGGTAAGGGAGTCTTTGTCACTTGTATCATGCTCCAAGTTCTACTTGTCCTCATTTTCATACTCATATTCTTTAGAGAAAAGGTCACAAGGCAGTAAACCTTCCAGACTATCATCTTTATATGGAGAACACGTAGGATTCCCATCATGTACATTACAGTTTTCATCATAAGTTTCACTATAAGATTCTGCAATGGTTTGATCCTTAGGTTTGTACTGTTTAGATGGTGACAAAGGGTAGGCTTGGCCTACCATGTATATATGATCAGGCTCGCTTGAAGTTGTTTCCTGACTACTGACCTCGAGAAGTCCATGTTCCATGACTTGATTTGCAACATAACAAGTGCTTTCTTGGTGGAATTGTTCACAGGTTCTACACCATGGAATTAATTCTTCTACCATGTTAGCTGAGTCTAACTGGTTTGGAATCCTAGGCTCTTGCTGAGGAAATTTCTCTTGATACATCTGATTTTGTTTAGGCTGAAATTTCCTAGGTCCATTATTTCTTTCCATTGTGATTATTCTATTGTGCATATGATTCAGTTGTGCGGACTGATTTGCCATAAGTTGGTTTTGACTAGTAATCAAGTCTTTTATCATGTTTGTTACCTTTTCCATGGGATCTTTAGAGGCTCCCTTTTCTTCTGATTCAACAGATTTACCCTTGGTCTCTTTGTTGCAGGAATTGTTTCCCCTAGTGTGACCTGGAATGTGGGACTTGCCTGAAGATTACATATTCTCTTCTATTTTCTTGGCCAACTCCTGGGCAGTTTTCAGATCGATCGGTTCTTTATCTCTCAACTGGTATCTTAATTCATTGGTGAAGGATTCAATGTAGGATATGAGGATAGAGGCATTTTTTGGCTTGATGTCTCTAGGAAGGTCCACAACCACATGCCTGAATTTAGTGTTAAATTCACCCATGGTTTCATTCTCCATCTTATTTATGCTATAAAGGGCAGCAAGCAGATGTCTTGGTTCCTTCTTTTCTCCCCACTTCTTCCTAAAACCATCTTGGAATTCACTAAGAGTTTTTTATGAATCATCATCTAGGTCGAGGTACCACTCTTTAGCATCATCTTCTAAGGATAAAGCAAAGAGCTTCATTTTAACATCGTCATGGTCATGGGAAGCATCATTGCAATAACTGAACAAGTGCTTTTCAAACTTTTGAAGGTGAGACTTGGCAGTGATGGCATTATTTCCTTGAAATATGGGGAGCTTCTTGATAGCATATTTTGGAATGGCATGGGGAGCACCTGCTATCTAAGGAAAGTAAAGGGCTTTGAATAATTCCGTCATTTCTTGAGATTGGTGAACATGACTCTCTAGAAATATGTGATGGATATCTGAGAGGGATTGGTCTCCTAAATTTTCAAGTTTTCTACGAGAAGTCTGCCTATTCAATGTTTCCCTAATAAACCTTTCGGGATCAGGGAGAGGATTGAATAATTGTCGGAGGTTTCTTCAGGTTGAAATTCTTCAAGGGATGTTAGACAGTGGAGTTGCCAGATGGGTCGATTTTTAATTTTTATGTTTTTTAAAGACAAGATCAATCAAAATTTTTTTACATCTTTTTAGTTGTTTAGAAAAAAGTTAAGCTAAGTTGTACCCAGGAATAAAAATATTTATCCCCAGCAACGGTGCCAAAAATTTTTGCCGCCTTTCACACACCTGGGTTACATGGCATAAATATTCAAGCCACTCGGTGTGTCCTTGGGGGAAAGTCTCGAGTCAAGGTTGTCACCTTGTTCTTGACTCCTCCGTTTAGGCTCAACTCCTAATGAAGCCAAAGGGGGTAGACCCTATTAAGTTACCAAGGAAAAATTATTTAGTATGATGATGGTATTAAAGAGTAAGTTTTTTAGGAGTTTTGATTTAACAATTGTAAACAACAAATAACATGATGAGATAATCACAAGTAAGCACGAAAATGACACCCAATCACATATAGATTGAAAGAAATAAAAAGTTGACCAGTGCCTTGAAAATGGAGTCGAAAAACAATTAAGAGTGCTTGCAAGTTCTGGAATGAATGTTGTGCAATTGTATCTTGGTTAATTTTAAATTAATGTAAGAAGATGAGTAATTTAACTTAGGCGAGGGGACTCCAGATATACCTAGGGGGTACTTGAAGTATGTCCAAAACTAAACCGTCATGGCTACCCATAAGGAATATGTGGGTTGAATGGAGTCTTTGAGACTGTTGTTCATAATGCACCCAAAGGTGTAACAATTATCGGCGCCCCGAGGTCACTTTTCAGGAGTTCCTGCTTCCTTTAAGTATTTTTCCACCATAATGGTTTGATCAAGGCGTTGGATTTTCACCTGATGGTTTGTCAATTTGAGGAGAGTGAATCCTAATTATTCTAGTCACTAAAGTGCTTTTGATGCAGCTTGACTGATCGGATGAACCGCATCCAAGTACAGAGCATACACACTGGAGTCTTTGTTATTTTTAATAAATTTTAAAACAGGTGTTCTTGTTAAAAAGAAAACCCTCCAGGAACCTCTTTCGGTCCAAGTGGACCTCAATCAGGGAATCAAGGAGGGGTTGATTTTATTATGACCAATGAAACAATTAATGGAAATTGAAACAAAGATACACAACATCGGTTTTCTAATTAGTCCTACCATGCATCTCTTTCCCCTTGCGGGTCAATCGAGAATTCGTGGGGTAAGTAGTACGATTAATTTTGAAATTAAAATATGGAATAATGCAAAATTATATCAAAGTATACAATCCTTCATGTCAGCACTAAACTAGAGCATAAAAAAGGGAAAAATGCAAAAAGGTGAAACGGATGTAGATCCCCACTGGGGGGATGGGGAGTGGGCTCGAAAGAGCCTACTCAAAAAAAAAATTCTTTTATTATTATTGGTTACAATATCAGCAAACTGAAAGATCAGAAACCTCTTGGTCCTTATACGGGATGAAACCAAGATCTTACAACTCTCCAAAAATTTTAAATTTTAGTGAAAGGGGAGACCCTTGGGGGGATTTGAACACTCCCGAGGCCACTTTTGAACAGCATATTCTTTTATTTTCTGTTACAAAACAAGCAAGCATGTTAGAATAACATGTTCCCAAAATCACTTTAAGAGTACCTTTGGATCAGCCTTCCTTAACTCAAAAAAGATTAAGTTAAAACTAGCTAAGCAGGTGAAAAAGGAACCAAGGAAAGCGAGCTTTCCTTGGGATATTGTCTTGCTGTTTGTACAGCCAATGAAATATGCACTGATTGCTAGATTTAATCTTTTTAAAATATAAAAGGAAATCTAGAGCATGCAACCTACTGATTTTCTTTAACTTGCCATGCAAAACGGACGATTTCCTTATGCTAGATCTAGAATGCTTAATGATACTTTTCAGAATTGAGATCTAGACTATGAGCTTTGAAATATCATATCTATGTAAATTTTACTTTGGTATAACAGATCCAAATGATAACAAAGCTTTCAAACACAGTAACCAGGTAAGAAAATTGATTTTTTTAAGGAGAAAGAGAGAGAAAGAGTGCTGGAAGTCTGGGAATGTTGGGCTTTGGAGTCTGCTTTGGTGGAACACCGAGGGACTATGTCATTCAAAAGATCTCGAATATGAGAAATATGCAAACCAGCTCTACCTCTTCTACAAGCAATATCACCTGCAACTTATAAATCC
Source organism: Pseudotsuga menziesii (assembly GCA_001517045.1). Classification (NCBI taxonomy): domain Eukaryota; kingdom Viridiplantae; phylum Streptophyta; class Pinopsida; order Pinales; family Pinaceae; genus Pseudotsuga; species Pseudotsuga menziesii. The sequence goes on from LPNX010570165.1 coordinate 196,250, forward strand.
TTGCACAAACAGATGGTTAAAACATAGGTGTTGCTGGAAGAGATAATTGGAAAGCATGCAATTAAACTTAAAATACATACAGCTCCAATAGATATGAAACAAGCAGAAGTAAGAGCATAAATAAAACTAGAATAAAGTCTTACCCTAACAGGAGGGATCTCTCTCCTTCAAGGCCAACAATTAACCAGCAAAATCAATGATAAATAACACAGATTATATGTCATAAGCATTTGACAATCACCATCCACACATGAAGAGCATTACACCATAGATCTTGCCTCCAAAGCTTCTTTATTCCATAATAATAAATAATAACATAGTACAAGAGCAACAACACCTCAATCCCAGTTCTAACTAGCTTGGAAGAGGTGATCTGAGCTTTATTTATACAAAAAAATAGGAGATCCAGCCCAGGGGGGGCGCAAATCCTAAAGAGATAGAGAACTGTAGCTAAAGGAGAGTCCATCAATGCCGATCTGAAGCTAAACTGAGCCTACTTGTCAATCGGGGGGCTGATTGAGCTGACACATCAACCCACAGACTGACACATCAATCCACAGAGCTTCCAGGTGAGCCCACACATGTGGAGGAGAGAGAGAGGGTGCAATTCCCCATAAAGGATGTTGAATATCAACTTTGGATCTGTCCAGATCACCTCCTTCAGTCAAGGACTTGTCAGATCCAATAAATATGGTTCAGATCTAACCGATTTCAATCAAATCGCTTGAGAATCCACTGATCTAGGATTTTGGATTTGCTCCATTATTCATCAATTTATTAATTAAAATAATCAATAATTGATTTTTTGTGGCTTTCTGACCCAAGTGATGGAAAATCACTTAAAACTAGGAAATAGTGGGTCTATAGTTTTACTGGGTGCTCTTAGCTTGAAAATGAGCACCTACATGATTGAAATGGACTTCCGAGCCCACTTTTATTACAAAACCAATTTTTCCAATTAAACTATTAAAAAATAGCCTAAGTTTTGGAAAAATTAAATTTTAATAAAAAACACTGAAAAAATTAAAAAAATTAAAAGAATGAAAAAACCTAGGGGGAGTTAGACATGTTCATATGACTCGACCATGATGCCTAGCATGTTTATACATTGACACATAGACTCTAATAACCTCAATAGGCCTAAATTCCAAGCCGACCACCCCAACTTTGGAGGTATTAAGTGAAAAACTCAGAAATTATAGGTCGTTTATTCAACAACCAATAATAACCAAGGGAAAAAACACCTTGGGCTGATCAGATTGACAAATAAATTCTATGAGACCGAGTCTTTTACAGACACTATCATGCTAGAACATTTATTACAACTCCCCCAAGGGGGTATGAACATGTGATATGGTACAACAAAGTTTCCCAGAAGCAAGACTGAAGGTCTTCTAAAGTCCGAACAAGCTATCCTTGTCCAGTTCACTAGGCTCACTTGATAAAAAAACAACCAAGTACAACTTTGGTGGGAATAGATCTAAGGGTGGAGCTCATGGTGCAAGGGATTTATCGAACTTGACTTATAACAAGAAATAACAACAATTTTATATTTTTATCTAACTAACGCAATAAAATAACAAAAATACCTTTAAATTGGGCCACTGCAACCATTTGAGGAAATTGTTCAAAGGCTCCCACAATCCTGGTCTCTATTTATCTCCAACAACGGGTTGTCACCGGGAAATGGATGAAGGGTTACACAGAGATAAATTGACATGCAACGTGGGATAGTGTGGTGAAAGGTGTGATAAGTGAGGAATTATGGAAAAAATGAAAGTTCAAAAGTTATGATGGACAAAAAGTTAAGGAATGTTTGTGGGGAGACCTTCACAATGTATCTATCAGGTGATCTAAGACTTTGTTTCCCATGGTATTTCATTGTTCATGGTATTTTTCCATGGTTTTTGACCCATTCTCATTTTAGGATTTTTTTGTCCTTTTTGTAGAGAGTGGGGTTATGCTGCAATAAATGCTCAACTTCCCTGTATTTATGGGGAAGGAATAATAATGTTTTGGACCAATTTTGGTGAAATTTAATTGTGAAGGTCAAAATGGAGGGAATAATGGTGGGGTTATGATATATAATTATGGTTTGGACCATAGAGATCTATGTGGACAATTTTTGGCATTAACACTTTGCTTGTGGGCTAAGAAGAATAAATAGTCTCAAAATGCTATTCATGGTAGAGGATAAATGATTATTTACCATCATTAGAGGATAGGAAGACAATCGAAGAAAATCAGAAATTACCATTAATTGTGGTTTACCGAAAGACATAGATGATCCCCACATATAATGTAACCTTTTGATATAGATATATATATCTTGTGTACAAGTTGTTGATTGTATTAAATGGTTAATGAATTATTATAACTGTTGATGTGATTGATGAAGTTTCTGACCAATAAGAAAAAGTAATTAAGTGTAATCAATATCCCCTCCCCCTCCCCCCAAGTGTTCCTAGTGTGTTCAATAGTGATGTCACTACAACTCATGCCCATGAAATCCTAGTAGTCTATAGAGCTACACACTGACATCATTTTAGTAAAGGAAACCCATGCATGGAAACATTGAACATTTGTGTATTTCCCTCTCCAATTATGATATGAAGTTGCTAAAAAATTCAATAATAATTATTCACATAATTTTCTAATGGCCTCCTTGTTAATGATCAATGAATTCCTCCATTGCAATGTGGTTGGAACAAGAAAACATCGACCATGCATTAAATAGTTTGATTGTTCTTACACATCCCTAGAGGAATCTCTAAACATGACAAAAAAAATCATTTCAAGGAAGTTACTTACCAAATATACATCATTATGATTGTAACGATCCTAACAATCAAAAGCTAAAGAAAAATCATAGTGATTATTTTATGTGAATATATGATTTTTAGTCTTGACTGTTTTGAGTAGGGACTCTTAGTAATTGATTTGCATTGATCTACATTCACAACAATTAATAAGAAAAATAGTAATCTTCTCTTTATCCATTGTGTTCAAATTTTTGCAATTGTTCAAACTCCAACTTAGGATAGATTTTTGTTTTTGCATGTTGTTGTTTGAGATGATATTGCAAGTATTTCATTTAAATACTTTATATTACTCTCTTGGGGCTATAGATGTTATAGAAATACCTAGTTTTTGGTCAAAACCTTATTATATATTTAATACCACTAAATATTACAATAATATGCAGTGACAACCACATCAATATGTTCATTGATACATGGTGGTGGGGGTGGGGGTGGTGCTAGTTGACTGAGGAGATAAGAGTTGATGAGAAATACACCAAGTTATCTATGTTACGAAGAGAAACTTCCTATGGCTTGGGGTGTACCACAAAAGGCAACCTTGACACTAGAAATCAATCTTTCCCAATATGCAAGAGAAACCAAACATCTAACACTAATGGATACCAAATTGTACCTTGTTTTAGACAGTTAAAGTAGATCCCTATTGAGTTTTCCAATCCACACTTGTATTAGCAATTTTCTCTCAACAACAGAAAACAAGACAAACATGCTATACAATATTGTGTTAGAGCCACTCTAGCATATATACTCAATGATGCATAAACAATTAAACATATCCATGGATTCAATATTCATATTCAATTGCACATAATTGGACATGAAAATATATTTCTATTAATAAAATCAAAGATTACAATAGTGACAACCTCTGTCGGCGCATCTATGAACTGGAGAAACTGAGTCCTCCACCACCTCAATCCTCCATCTCTCAATAGCAAGCTCACAAGAAAAGGCAAGCTTGGGAAGAACACAAAGTTCTCCAAAGGGATGCAGAATCAAGTATATGCAAACTATGGCAACAATAGACTATAGTTTACTTGCTCTTCAATCCCCCCCCTTCAATGTATCCAAGGGGTTCCTTATATAGCACTCCAAGAGGGTAATGGAGGGTCGAATCCGAGCATTCTCAAGGAATTTGGAAGGACAAGAGTCAAGTTATTTGGAATCCTATGAGGAAAACTCCAAAAACATTTGGACTTATGCACACATCCCGATGTACATGGGTTTGAGTTCAAAAGTCGTGTGTACATGCGAGTGTGGGATTAAAAGTCACGTACAACAATAAACATGGGTTTTTAAGGGATGAACTTGGATCATCAAAGGATGATATGAGTCCATGGGGTCTAAAGAGTGTGTAGAGGGACAAGGAAGGCCATGAATATGTTATCAACCGTGTGTGGTAAAATCAGCTATAACAGATGCCCCCTAATGCGTCCCCTAATGCGTGAGGTCAGAGGGGTGACGTGATGCCCAAAGAACATTATAAAATCCATCCCAGAAGTGGAGTAATGAAGACCCAAGTGGAAGAACCAACCACTCATCAGTACAATACAATGATAAATATCTGCATTTGACTGCAAATACATAGAGCAGTTCCGGATACATAAGAGTACAATGGCCATGAATAGGCATGATATACAAAATGTGACATGTGTGGTCATCTCCATGTAAAATATACAATAGATTGGAATCTCCAATGTATTAAGATGTACAATAGATCAAGATCTCCATAATGGATGAATATATACAATGGATCATGATTTCCATAGTAGCTGAAGATATCTGATATACACTGGAATCAAATCATGAGAGATGAAATGTCATGAACACTGGAACGATCAAGGAGGATTCATATATGGAATGCCACCAAGTTGGAAGGTATTCTACATGAAATGATATGAGTACATGTCCTACTATGTGAATAGATGTGTTGAGGTCGGACATAGTAGTCCATCGTCTGATTACCGGTCATTGATGTATACCGTTAACATACGCGAGATCACCCACTGATAATGAAAATGGGAATCAAGGTACGAGTGAAATCTAACAAGTGTGAATAGATGTGTTGAGGTAGAACACTTGGAAGAATCCCTCAATCAAGGTACATTGATGTATTCCCCAAACTATTAATGGCAAGAGAACCTACCACTGATGATTGTAAGTATCAAGGCACTCAAATAAATTTAGAATCCTATTCCAGAATAAATGATCTTATATCGATGGAATGGAATCTGCTGGAAGGAGGGAATTAAGGAATACCCCATCAACCAACATGAGGTACTCAGCAACGCTGTATAATGTGGAATAACACAAACAAGATGTGCACGAACCAATAACAATACCGAGAATGACCGACATGTAAAGTTAAGATAACTGAGGAATGGTCGACTCAGGATTCAAATTCCTTCAAACAAGAGAATAAAGGTTAATGGTGACTGAAGGTAGGCAGCATGGAATCGATATGCAAACTAGGGCATCTTTGTGACACGGGAGGCATCAACAGAGGATCGATAGGGACTAGAAGCTTAACCAGTCGGTGGAGATAAAATCAGACTAATGAGTACAACTCCTAAAGTCAAACTAATACCCAACCAACGTATGTGATATACAGTGCTATGTTCGAAGGAGACATGACTCAATTGCTGCCAAAGATAACATATTTTCCTATCTAGATTTTTGTTTTTTTAAATTTTTTTGGACTTTTTCAGATATTTTGAAAAGCTTGAAAAAGAATAAAAGTGCTTTATATTACAAATCTGGGATGAGATGAGTGTGAGGGGGCAAGCAAACTAGTTCCAATTAGTGGAACATGCCTATGCTCAATGCAAGGATATATGTGTAGGATAATGACACCTAGGGGAAGGTCTCCTCCCAGGGAAATGGATGATCAAGCTGCAAAAGATATATAAAAAGGCTTTGCTTGGATAGACATGAGACAAGCTTGGGCTATATGGATAATAAATCAAAGTCAGGGAGCCAGCATAAAGCTCAAGAAGGAAAGAAAAACTCATGAAAATGCAATTACAACTTGATATATACAAGGGAGTCCCAAGGGAAATGGCCAGCATAAAGTTCAAGAGGAGTATGAAGCTCTTGCTCAAAGACATGGCGGGACTAAAAGGACTCCCATAACCTAAAGGATAAATGTTGGCATGTGCACCAAATGCAATATGGGATCTAACTAGGGTACCCATGTATGGGAAATCTCTACCATTCACACAACGCCACTTCTAATAAAAGCAAGAGGGTTCCGTGACATCATGGAATGGGTTCGTAACTAAGGTTAAGATGAAACGGTCATAAGGTCATGCAAAATGCAAGAGTATGTGAAATCCTAACCTATATGTCAGTTTAGACACAATACCTGTAATAGAAATGAACGGGTCAAAGTCTCGGTCAAACCACACTCAAAACGGGCTCCTACAACATCATATTAGTCCAAACGGCCCAAAATGGTCAGAAATGGTAAAAAACTATAGGAGGTGGGTAAAAATTTCAAAAAATTTTCTATAAAATATTGAAAAATTAAAAATTTTCATACCATTTTGAAAATTCACCCACCTGTTGTTCAAGGTTAAGCACCCTTGTAACCTAGGGTTTTGGGTTACCAAATTACTACTAACCTCGCAGACAATCAGCTTTAATAGAGAACATAAAGGAAATAGGAAAAAAGTCTTGACTTACCCGATTACTGACGTTTGATCCAAGCTTGATCTTCTTCCGTTCCTCTTCTCTCCAAAGCTTCTAGGGATGCACCTCCTTCACTTGTAAAGAGAAAATTCTCCAAGTAATATCTGATACATGTATATATAAGAGGTTAGATAAACAATATATTCAGTACATAATCAAGAATATTCATTAACCATGATACATGAAAGAGACTCAACACAATGTTGGAAGAAGAATTCTCTTTATTAACAATCAGTGAATGAGATAAGAGTACAACCCAGTTTCTGAGACAAGGAATCCTATGCAACAAAAGGACACTGAGTTCTACTGCTCCAAGACTTATGAAGATATACCACCAGCATAACTTTTCTCTCCAATATTGATTGATTAATGCCCTCCCCAAGGCCTCTATTTATACTTTGGGAAATAGAGTGGTTTCGAAGGTTGAGGAGGTTGAAATAGTTAGGATAGTTAATGATTAGGTCCCAACTAATCTCCATTAATCGTGTTTTATATTTTTAATGTTGAATCAAGATGTACATGACTATTAATATAGGAAACCCATGTATGACACACGAGTTACTTTAAAGGAAACTCACGTACGTTGATGTGCACAGGTTGCAATGTAGATAGTCGCGTACAGTACGCGAGTTGTCAATGGAAATAGTCAATGTACTTATGCGAGTTACAATGGAGATAGTCGCGTACGCAAATCAACACTTAGAAAAATAATATGGCAAGCTATTTCAAGGGTAAATGAATCCCAATTCATGCCCATCTATACTGTTTTGAAAAACTTCAATCCTAAGATGTCGTTTTGTGTACCAACATAAGGAATGTCGTCACTCGGACGGAGAAGTGCCATTTGGGTTGATAACACCACCATAGTGCATTTGTGTCTAGAATTTCAAGAGCTAATTCTGGGAGCATCGTCTGACGAAAGCACTCCGCATTTGGCTCAGGTAATTACCCAAGCCCTTCTCTTTCACTTTCATGCAAATTTTTTTAATTTTAATGGTCAAATTTTTTGTTTAGGCCACCCCAAAATGCGTGTTTTAGGCCACGTGGAAATCGGGTATTTTTTTGTGCATAGGGTTGGGTATATGTAGAAAATACCACGATACCCATGTACATACGTGACTATTCTAAAAACTGTTGTGTATACGGCCGCAAATGTGATTTTCAATGTGAAATATTGATGAAACTCAAAAAAATTTGTGGAGGATGGTGATAGAATGGAGAGAGAGGGAACATGGTGATATTGTGGAGGTAGTACAAGGAGATCTAATGGCTCAACAAGCGCTGAGGGCTTGTGGGTTGTATAAGTTTTGGTGCCTTGGAAGCTTAAGAGCTAATCCAAGGGTACTCCAGCTACTAGTAGACTACTAGGATCCAAATTCTGAAACCTTTCAGTTGGATGAAATGCCACTCGACATTGAGGTTGAGGACATATATTTTATCAGAGGTTTTTCCTGACAAGGGGAGGTGGTGAACCTTTGATCCCGTGGGCTAGGAGGTAGGATGACTATACAGGAATACATAGTAGTGTATTGTCTTCCCGATACAGAGAAGGCTTGGATTCAAATCCTGACAAACCTAGTTCAGAACCTAGGGCTAAAATCCATACTATTGGAATTAGGAAGGATTGCAGGTTTATCATCACTCCACCAAGCCTCAAGGCCACTGATGTTCTATGCAATAGAGTGCATGCAAACCATGATATATGACTGGAGTGCCTCGATGCTAAACAACATGAAGTAGCAACTGAGTGACTGCAATATGGGCAGGGTATGGAACTTTGGGTTCGACAGTATACTGAGTGCATTATTTTTTGTGAGGGTACCAGGGCTAAGACCTAGAGTTGACATTGCTCCACATGGATTCTCGCGTATGATGATGTACGCGGGTTGCAATGTAGATAGTCGCGTACAGTACGCAAGTTGTCAATGGAAATAGTCGTGTACATACACGAGTTGCAATGGAGATAGTCGCGTACGCAACTCAACACTTAGAAAAATAATATGGCAACTTGGTTCAAAGGTAAATGCATCCCAAGTCATGCCCATCTATAGTGTTTTGGAAAAATTCAATCCTAATATGTCCTTTTGTGTACCAACATAAGGAATGTCAGAACTTGGATGGAGAAGTGCCATTTGGGTTGATAACAGATGTCCCCTAATGTGTGAGGTCAGAGGGAAACGATGGCCGAAATACATTATAATCATTATCTTGGAGAACTCAAAAGTCCAATGGAGCAAAGGTAGTACCTAAAAAAAATACATAATAATGTCATATACAAATTCATATCTGAGGATGCTATGTTCAATATACTAGAACACTGGCTGCTTTACAATATTTGAGTACATCATATGGTACGGGTATAAAACCATGCATATTACAAAGGTGGATTGAAACCATAATATACTATAATGACGAGTCTTCAAATATCTGGAAGCTGTGTAAGTGATCACAACATAATCTTGCGCAACTTAGTCCATAGATATGAACCTAAGGTCTTCATCAAAAAATCCCAATGAACTAGTACAATCCAAGCTATGTGAATAGATGTTATTGAAGTCAAACATGGATAGGATTCAACGGATTGTCAATCAATAGGTGATAATTGACAACCGAAGCAAAGTAATTCACCAATAATGAAAGTGAATCCTAATATACGATAGTAAAAAACTCTAGGTCTTCATCGTCAGGAAGTGCTAATGCGGAACCATACTGTAATGAGGAAGGCAATAGATCCTCCAACGGATCACAAGAGTGACTAGGAACTAGGTAAAGGAAGAGAAATGCAAGTAATGATAGATAATACAATGATGGAATCAGGATATATATCAGATACAAGGTTAAATCCTTTAACATTGAGCACGACACAAAGATGACCCAAGGCAAATTTTAACTTTGCAGATAGTACAACTAGACTTATCTGTCATGTAGGAGACATGATCAAATTCCCCAGGTATAACTGACAAGAGGAGGAGTAACAAACTCGAAGTAATAGCTGAACTGAAAGTGAACACTGAGACATGATTATCGAAAAAGACAGATAGTGCTATGTTTAAGGAAAACATGTTGCCACTAACTGAGAACCAAAATAAAACTTCTTCCTTATCTTCCCTGTTAAATTTTAACGAGTCCAGGAAAGTCAACTCAAGTCTTTCTTCATTTTTTGACAAGCTTAAAGAGAAGAGGGAATAATGCTTGATAGTGTCATTGATTTGTGGATTTTATGAGCTTGAACTAGTACATGCTCACTTGGTGTTTTCATGTTTAGAGAGTTTGAAAACTTTGAAGAAGACTCCAAGGGGGTCCTTTTTTGTACAATTTAGTCTCCTAAGTCTGAAAAAGTATAAAACATACCACAAAAGAACTCTCTTAACTCCCGTAGAAGAAAAGGTGAACCTTTTTCATACTTAGTTAGGGAGGTCCGAAAAAGGTTAAATTACCACCTGCCCAATGCTCCTTTGAGAGCAGCATATAGCTTGAGTTTTATGTGTGTGAAGGAAAGCAAGATCACTCAGAAAGATCCATTTGAGTATGAGAAATGGGGCTTACAACAATAAACTCGATGCTTTGTTCTTGGTGTTTAACGAGCATGACAAAGACATGAAGTACACTCAGAATATTTTTCATGTTTAGGTCTAGAGCATGAAAAAGAGAAAACTAAGCTCATACTGGGTGTTCATTTTCCGTAAATTTAGTCCCTCAGGTCCGGAAAAGTGATAAACCTATACTTGAGACTACTCATCTCAATTCTGTAGAAAAGAGAGTGATCCTTTCTCGTATTATTCCACATGGTCTGAGAAAGAGATAACCTACCACCAATGTGGATTCCCATTCACATATTCTTAACGATCTTGAATGGACAAGTTTACTCAGTATTCAAGTCTATTTTGAGGAGTTAGACCTGGGCCTAAAGAAACTCCATAAGGGTGGGGAGTCTTATAAAGGAATAGCTTGTAAAAAGAGACCAAAATGAGGCTCAATTTGGCATGAAAAATAGCTATGAAGACTCCCATAAGCCTATGATAGCTGCAACATGAGTATTGAAAGACAATAAGTAGGTTCTAAATGAGGATATTCATGGGAGGAAAGTCCTATCCACGGAAGAACAATGGCATAAACGAGGAACTAATGGTTAAAGATACCATAGTCCATGGTCAAAGTGTTAATGCTAGGATTAATATGGATTAGGTATAAATGCAAAATGCATGTGAAATGACCAAAAAACCATCCTATATGAGCGAAAAAACAACTTTAAACAACCATAGACCTATCACATTGAAGAAAAAGATATGGCATTAGTTTTATTTTATAAAAAAAATGAACTATAGGGAAAAGACCCACTTTGAAAATAATTTTTCTATAAATAGTTCAAAATATAAATAAAAAACTCACCATTTGATTTTTACCCAAAATAGACAAGTTTTACCTCTACCTTTGATTGCTCGGTGTGGACGACTCAGTGGACAATTCTCGAAACCGCAAGTGCCAGGTAAAACTACACTCCATGCTCTTTCATTTGATCTAAGCAAATTTTAACTTTTTGCCCAATTTTTATATTTTCCAAAACCCTCAAAGCATGGAAGCTATGTACACAGGTATGGTATATCAATAGTCACATACATGCGTTCTGTACGCAGGTTACCCAAAGGAAAGTCACGTACAATACGCGACTTGTCCAAAGGATAGTCGCGTACACTGCGCGAAGTAGAAAAAGATTGTGTAGGGTCAAAAAATCAATTTTTTATATGAATCTAATGGTTTAAAATGGCTTGTTTATTAGATTGAAATATGGTGCTTGAGTGGAGGGAGAGGGAGCATGAAGACATGGACCAAGAAGCTCTACAAGATGCCCCCACGGTAAATGTTTTACGACAAAGTGGGTTATTGAAATTCTTTTGTACCTCACCTATGCAGTCAAATGTCCACCTATTAGAGTTTTTGATAAACTATTCGGATCACAATCTTGGTATGTTTGACCTTCAAGGTGAGTTTCTAGAGGTTACTTTGGAAGATGTCTATTTCTTCTCCGGTTTATCACGATGGGGAGCTCCCGTGAACTTGGAAGGTACCGACAGAGGCGGTGACCTTCTAAGTGTACAGAACTACATAGATATATACTGCAAGCTTGGCACTCAAAAGAGGGGTAGTTGCATCCCTATTGTTCATATTCGCAAATTTCCCTTACAGGTATTGGCAAGCACTATAGTGAGGGTTGCAGGGTCATCATCACTTCACCTTGCAACTCGAAACCAAATGAGACTTGCGGTGGACTGTATACAAGGAGCTCTATATGACTGGTGTTCGGGAATTTTTTTTGGTTATTCTAGCATATAGGTAGCCTTTTTCTTTGAGAGGGTGCCCTGTTTGAGTCTTGCAGTACCATTGCCAGTTTGTTCTCTCCGTCAGCCTAGATTGAGTAGGTGGGGAGAGATCTTCCTCCGCCAGGGTGGTGGTGGATCGGTCCAGAGCATATACGACGACGACTTCTACTTTTGGTGGGAGTGACAGTTACCATCCTTGGAGCAGTTTCCATATGCTGGGTTAGATTTTTGAGGTGATACCGACCTTTTCCTCCCTCCTGGAGGAGCATAGGGAGAGTTAGGTATTTTTGTTTTCAAATTTTCAAATTTTTATGAATTTTAATTATAAAGATATATACATATGTATAAGATTTTTTAATCCTTTTAAAATGTCAAAATGTAGATATTGGACCAATCTACCCTGCTGGGCATCCATGCATGTATGTGCATCCCGTGTTGGGAGAGGACTAGGGTTTGATTAGGGTTCTTGAGGGAAATATGGCTAGGCTTACCCAGAGAGTACCTACCTTACGCATTGATCATATCCATGCCATCATGCAGGAGCTAGTGGTTGGTATACCACCTGTCTGGATACACCTTATGAGACGGGTAGCGAGAGCAGTACTTGTGTATATTGATTCCGTTGAGGCTGCTGAAGTCGAGGAGGTTGAAGAAGCCCTAGAGAAGGGTGATCGGGGTGATCGAGGGGACCAAGGTGGTCAAGCTTAGACTTAGGAGCATTTTATGTACTTTGATCCATGTTTTGTGTATTTTTTGTATATTATACAGTTATGACTAGATCTGAGGATCAAAAACATGACCTATCTATATGGACAGATATTCACACACACACACACACACACACACACACACACACACACACACACACACACACACACATATATATATATTGTTGGTTTATTTACAAGTGTTTTATCATGTGTTTGCTGTATATTTTTATACAAAATGTGTTAAGTGCCAATCCAAGATTTAATTAGCATATGCATTAGTTAATGAATTTTGATTTCTTGGAATATGATTGAATATAATAAACTCAAAATTTCTTTCCAATAACCTAACTTGGATAAATTGACGTAGTAAAATAGGGTTCTACACCTGATAAGCTCGATTGAGCTGGGAAAACACTAGTTGAGAGTCAAGTCAGACTTCTAGCTGAGTGATACCACGTGACAAAGCATCCCATAAAAGCTCAAAGACAACCCTATATTCAGCCACATTATTGGTAGTAGGACCTAAGCAAGTGCCTCCCGAGGCAACTAATTGTCCTGAGGGTGAGTAAATGACCCATGCGGCTGAAGCCAAATTACAAGTGTGGTGACTAGCGTCATCAGCAAAACCCACGAACCACTTGGAAGACATCTGTAACAACCAACAGATGGTATAAATAACACAAATTGATGAACTATTTTACATAAAAATACATACAATAAAATACATGAAAAAGCGCTAAGCCTAAGCATAATACTTTTTCAAGTAGAGCCCATTTCTAGGCTCAGGCAGCTTATTCCCTTCGAAATCTGTCAATTCATATGCACCCTTCTTCAACACCTTTGACATGACATAAGGTCCTAACCACATAGACCTAAACTTTCCTGCCCCCAGGGGTTCTTTGTCTTGATCCCAGAGGAATACAAGCTCCCCTTCAGAAAAAATCTGAGCCTTGACCAATTTATCGTATTGGATTTTTACCCTATTTTTATGAGCTTTGTTTGCTTTCAGCGCATCTCTATGCTGCTCATATAGATGTTCTAAATGTAATAAACGTTCTTCCAGCTCAGTTGTATCAGGTAACACATGAATAGAAATCTGTAAGGACAAGATTTTGCATTCGACCGGGGTAACTGCTTCCACTCTGTGAACGAGTTGGAAAGGAGAAAACCCTGTAGCAGTTTTCACATTGGTCTGATATGCCCAAAGTGCAAGATACAGCATGATGTGCCAGTTGGAACAAGCTGCATTAATGGTACGTTTGAGAATAGTCTTCAAAATTTTATTTACAACCTCGACTTGACCATTTGCTTGAGGATAGAATGAAGATGAATGTTCTTATCTAAACCCTAGCATAGTGGTCAAATCAGTCATCATACTATTTTGGAAATGACTGCCATGGTCAGTGACAATCTCTTTAGGGATATCGAATCATGTGATAATTTGGTTAAAAATGAAAAAAGCTGCAGTTTCCCCGTCAGCTTTAAAGGTGGGTATTGCCTCTGCCCACTTCATGAAATAATCTACAGCGACAATGATATGTTTGTGCCCCATAGCTGAGATTGGGTTTCAAGTCACGTAATCTATCCCCCACTTCATGAAGGGGCCCACTGAGATGATAGGAAATAACAGAGCAGGATGTGGCCGCACCTTTCTAGTGTAAAGCTGACATGGATGACAATGCTTCACAGATTCCACACAATCTTTAAAGATCGTGGGCCACAAAAATCGGCATGTAAGATATTTTGGGCCATTTCTAACCCAGATAAATGACCCCCACACACTCCACTATGGGCATCATTTAGGACAGTCTTTGCTTCTTCGTGGGTAAGACATCGACGCAAAACAGAATCTACCCCCCTACGATATAAAGTATCTCCAATAATGAGGTAGTTCTTGGCATGTACGTGAAGTTTACGCCGCTCTTCCCATGAGAAGGCTGCAGGGTACTTCAAATTATAGAGATAGATAAGTATACCTTTGTACCAGGGGTCAGAAATGGAAATAAAAAAGATATGCTCATCTAGGAATGAGTCTTCTTTAATGGCTACATATTCCTCTACTGGAAATTCTGCAATGAGCTCAGCAAAAACTAAGGATTTCTTGGATTTGGTGGATTGGAAATCTAAGTCAAACTCTTGAAGAATGACTATCCATTTGTTGAATTTTCCTCCAACTATCCATCAGGACAAAAAATATTGAAAAGGATGAACATCCGCCACTACCATTGTGGTCCTCAGTAAGATGTAGCGACGCAACCTCTGAGTAGCATACACAACTGCCAAGGCCAAATTCTTGACGTGGGAATACCTAAGCTTAGGGCCAGCTAAAGCATGACTGAGATAGTAGATGACATGCTCTTGGAGCTTATCGTCCTCCTGGAATAGTACTACGCCTATGGTCGACTCAGATGCGGCCAAATATAATATAAAATCCCGAGAGTAATCTGGCAGACGCAATAATGGTGCCGACAACAAAGCTTTTTTTAATGCCTCGAATGCAAGTTGTGCAATTTCATCCCATACAAATGGGGTGTCCTATTTCAACAGGTGCATGAAACCTTTAGTAATCTTGGCATAATTTACAATAAAACATCAAAGGAAATTGGACTTCCCCTGTAGGCTTTGAAGCTTCCTGATAGAACGAGGAGGAGGAAGATTTACGATGGCCTCAAATTTCAAAGTATCCACATGAATTCCTTTGTTGGAAATAATGAATCCGAGAAGTCTCCCTGACTCGACACAGAAAATGCACTTGTGGGGATTCAATCAAATTTTGTAGTATCTGCATCGTTCAATAATCAAACGCAAGTGATATGGGTGATCGATCCTCTTACGATAATGTGCTGGTAGATCATCAAGGTAGGGTTTGACAATGTATTTAATGTCGTGAAAGGAAAAATTCATTGCCCGCTGAAAGGTTGCCCCTGCATTTTTCAATCCAAAGGGCATTTTCTTGTACGTGAAGGTACCCAAAGGAAAAATAAAAGATGTTTTATGTTGGTCTTTCAGTTTAATTTGGATTTAATTATACCCGAAGAAACCATCCATAAATGAAAAGACTTCACTTCCTATGCAAGCATCAATAATTTGATCTATAAATGGAGTGGGGTAGTTGTCCTTAGGAAGGGCTTTGTTTAGATCTTGAAAGTCAGTACAAACGCATATAGTCCCTTTATTTTTGTTAACATGAATAGGGTTGGATACCCATTCTGTCAAAGCTATGGGATAAATGAAACTGGATTTCAATAGTTTCTCAACTTCAGCCTTAGCCGTAGCCACTTTACACAGGTTGACGAGTCTCAACTTTTGTCGAATGGGTCTAGCATCAGGGTATGTTCAGATTTCATGCTCGACTGTTGATGGATCAATGCCTAGCATATCCTCATATGACCAGGAAAATACGTTGCGGAATTCCTTAAACAAGGCTGTATAGATCACAATCTCTTCTGGAGAGTAGTTTGCACCGATGTGTACATTTTCCATAACGTTTGGATTGATAGGAATTGTAGCAGAAATGTTTGCTATATTCCCCTCAGCAAATATTCCTTCCCTTGGTAAGGGATTAATAGGCGTATAAAAATGACCTTCCAGTCTCATATGGAACTCCTGGTTCTCGATCCTACTTAACTCTGGAATAAAATAGGATCAATGGTGAAGATCTTCACAGATCTTATCTCGTCTGCACATGGATTCCAGAATGGCTTCATCTGAAGGTAAAACCATATCTAAGCAATCTCTAGAATGCAAAGAGTTCTCTGCCCAAGCAGGCAAATAGGCTTCTTTCGGCTCCTCTGAGACTATGAGAGGGATCGGAATGGAATCAACAATGGTATGAACGATAGCTTGATAAGCTACTTCTACTACCGATAAGGGCACTTCAAGTTCATGGTAGGAAGGAAGAACCCAAGGATCTGTTCTATCAACAACCGTTGCTATAGACTTCCCTACACTAGTAGAACCTATATAATTAATCAGAGCTGGAATATCAAATGTGCCCATTAATGATACATACATTCCAGCCCCTAAGCTCTCTGAAGCAGGTCTAACCTAATCAACCAATGGTATGGTGGACTTGTTAGTTTCCATGTGGCCTTTTCGAGTAAAACTGAGTTGGTCTAAAGTAACCAAATTCCCTTCGTGTGGAAACACTACCACCCAAAAAATGGCTGATGCAATAGATGACATGGTGTAAGTCCAACTTCTCCCCAAGAGCAAGTTATAATATAAAGGTGCATCAATCACCTCTACCTCAACAGACACTGCTTTCCCTGCCAACTTAATTTCAAAATCTGGTAGGATACCATGTGGATGAAATGACCTTCCATTGAAAGCACTAAGTAGGGTGTTTGATGGAACTAGCTCTGGAGATCCAAGAGATTTCCAACAAGACAAGGACATGACACATGTTGAAGCAGCCTCGTCGACAAATTCCCTTCCAATGGTCTTTCCACCATGGATGACATCTATTGATAAGGCTACATGATATGGCAGGCGAATTTTGACATCAGACAAATTAAATTTTGCCATGAGACTCGATGAGTCCATACTGCCCAAGGCTGCTAAGAGTGCATCCTGCTAGGCAGGACAACTCTGTAACACCTCTAAAGCTGACATTGCACAAGGATTTTGGGCTAAGTCTTCAACTACAGAGTAGTTTGCTGCAGCCCTAGCATTAGGATTGTGCAAGGTTTTCTTAAAGACACCTTTCGGTATCTTGGGCATAATTTCAGCAGGCTCTTAAATCATGAGAGGGTTAGAAGTTTCACCTATTGAATTACCCTTCTCTAAGGTATCTTTTTGATAGTTCTTGTTCTTGGTCTGTAGTAAAGTCTTGGATCGAACCATGTTGATATAATTAGGGTCAGGAGCATTTGGGGTGCCCCCTGCTGCATTTGAAGCTGAAGCATAATTCTGTCTTTGGGGAAAAGGATCCTTCAGGACTGCCGGTTGTTGGCCTTTTAACAGCTTCTGAGCTTGATCCATAAGGGGACATAGAAGGGTCAGGTGATATTCATGGCACAACTTACATGGGAATTTCACCTTCTTCTTTTATTTTTTCCCCCCATCAGCATTTTTTGTGGGTTTTTGCTTGTTTTTGTTTCCCTCACCTTTTTTTCCTTTCTTCTTTTTCCCACCGGGCTGCTAATTTCCCTTCTCAGAGGTTTGTGCAAAAACATTTACATTTTGGGGTGAGGGGGAAGCATTTGCTACCTCTACCATAGAATGTTTGACAGACAGCTGATGGAGCTATTTAGACAAAGATTCTACAATAGGAGAATTCACAGAACCAACCACACCATCGGCATGGGGTCCAGGCTTAGGTTTCTCTACATTATGCGTTGGCCTCAGTGCCTCAAGGATAATCTCATATAAAGTCCCAGACTGAGAATATATCAAATCTAGCTACTGGGCCCTAAGGATAGCTTCTTCCTCATTGGTCACTCTTGAAGTAGATACATCCTTAGATATATATGGCAATAGGGATTTAAGGAGCCATTCTAATAAGAACTCAAGAGGAATAGTGGCTTTGATAAGGCACTTCCATCTTCTCCATTCTTGGATGTGATCCGAAATATGAGTGGACTTGTCCTGCCGGAAGGTAGAAAACAAGTCTGTCCCGAAATCATATTGGACAAGAAGTTGGAAGTGACTAAGGAATACATTAGCCAAGTCCCAAAAACTGTTAACCGCAGCAGAAGGCAATTCAATATACCATTTTGTTGCAGTACTGGTTAAATTTCTTTGGAACAGCCTTAACCGAACTCAATATTTGTTCAGTGAGTTGGAAGAGCACCACAAATGGAAAGTGGTGACATGAGCTCCTGGATCATCACCAACTTTTCCTTCAAATTTTGGGATATCCGAGGGCAGCTCGGTAGGAATGAGTGGCTAGGAGGAGTTATGTCTCACCGGGTCATTCATTAGTTTTGACAAATCTGGAAAATTTAACGTTGCCAGGAAAGGGAGCTTGGGTCTAACTGGATCAATAAAAGTACCAACTTGGGGATTAGAGGGACTTGCCCCCATATTCCCATATGTGAAGGTGGGGTTACCCCCTGCTACCAGTCGTGAAGTGGTTGGGCTGGTTTGGAAAGGATTCCATCCATAAGCCAGTAGATTGTTTATGTGCGGTGTAGTATATGAGGTTCTAGCTACACTAGTCGAAGCTGGGGTTTGGAATACAGTAGCAGGTATCCCTCCTCTGAAAAATGAAAAAGGAGAGCTGATGAATGGAGCTGAAACCATAGTTTGAAAACCTTGACCATAAGGATTAGGGTTTCTAAACTGCACCCTTACATATGCGGGTGTTGGGCCTACGTATGGAGTGGATGGGGGAATGTGCCCCCCATTCCAAGGAAAACCCTGGAAAAAAGGTGAGGATCCTATAGGACCACTCTGAGCAATGTGTGCGAAGGAAGTAGGGACTATAAGTACACTAGGAATCCCAGTGACCATACCACTAGAAACACCTGCTAAACTTGTGGGAGCCGGTGGTTGAACCACTCAGCTAGCTGGAGTTAACGATGTAGTAGGTATACTATTTCTAGGGGTACCTACTGGAGGAGGTGGCACCCCTTCAGCTGGAACGGCTGAGGTGGAAGTAAAATAACTTTCTCCTATAGTAGACATTATTTTTCCCAAAGGGACACCAATAATGGGTAGATTGAAAGGACGAAGCTGAATGATCACTGGATCATTTAAGTCAGTTAGAGGTGAATTAAAATTCCTTGCAAACTTTTCAGCCTGCAAGTATTCTATCTCAACTATGTTTAAATTAACATGGTTTTCCCTAAGTTCTAGTTCACCCGAAACTTCACTAACTCCTATTGGTTCGAAAGAACTGTCCATGTCCAATCTCCGCCTTTGAGGGGGAGGTGGAGGTTCCAATGTGATAAGCAGAGGAAGGTTTTCCAACCTTCATGACCTTCTGATAGATTGGTCCTCCATGATTGTAAATTTGACTCTTCACACCCTAAGGTCAGCTAAAAACATAGACAAACCACAGAGAAATCACTACAAAATTTCCTAAAGTATCAACAAACACAAGGGGTATAAGATATGCTTTCTTGAAGAAATATGAGAGACAGTTTCTTGGTGTCCTTGAAGAGGTTCTTAAGCACAAGCAGAGGAATCACCCACCGCCATCCTACACTTTCAACAAGGGTTACCTTCCAAGCCCGTCCAAGGTGAACCATAAATAGCCTTCCGTTTTACCCATGTATAAACCCTAGATGTCCAAGAGACTAGAGGCTACCTTAACTATATCAACAGTCTAGGGGGACAGTCGCAAGCCTGATTCATACACATGGGCAGGGTAGCAAAGCCCAAAATTCTGTCTAGGACAGAATCCCTATATGCGTAAAAACCTTGGTCTACGTTTTGAAAAGGAATCAGAGGGTTATCTCCTCAGTCCAATGTCTCCACGTGGCCTCATTCTTAACTCCCATTTGAGAGGAGCTTTCCAGATGCTATCAACATAGAGAAGGATTTACCTATCGATTGGCCAACTAAATCTGAATTAATTAAGTACTTATGGGGAGTTTACACTTCCTACCCCACAAGTCTAGCCTAATATAGTAGGTGTATGGCCCTTCAAAACAAAACTTACTAATAAATTTTAAATTGTAGCGTTCATTTTAAGGGCTGTTCTTAGTCAGAGGGAAAGTGGCATGAATGACTATGATATTATAGAATTGATAATAAAAGTAAAAAAGGTGTATAAAATGAATTCCAAAGAAAATTATAACTACTTAAAGCAAGCTTCTTTTTATTTTCTTTTTTTGCAAATATGAACTAATGAAATTGCAACTAGGAAAGAGAAAACTAAGACTTATTTTTGTAATTTTTGGGATTTTATTCAAAAACTGAAAATAAAACTACAATATGCAATTCAAATGCAAATGTTTCCAATTCTTTTCTTTTCACTTTTCAAACTCTTCAAAAATTACTATGCACCTAAATGTGAAAATTCTTGAGTATGCTTGAATAATTAGACTATATAAAGCAAGCAAAATGAAGTATAGAAGACTTATAAGAACCAAAGATCAACCACCTAAGGAAGAAACTTGGTGAACACCTAGCTTGGGAAGACACAATGAATGAAATCCATTGAAATCAATAAAAGGAAAGTGACAAACCGAAACTACTTGGAAATAGAACGGAGTACACAGTACCTAGAACCCTGATCACTTATTCAGATTCACAGCACTTAGACCTATCGCCCAACAGGATAATCCACCTCATATTGCTAAAAAGAAAGAAAATCCAAACCACAAAAACTCAAGGGCTTACTGAAAAGCACGAAGTATGGTTGATAGGGCTTTCAAACCTACAGTGAAATGCCAGTACTAGAGGACCACAAAGCAAGGAAAAATCCAAAAAGAATAGCGACAAGCAACCTTGCCCAAAATTTTGTTGCTAAGGTATGTACGCGACTGTCTAGTGGAGGAACCTGCGTACTGTACATGACTGTTCAATATAGCAACCCACGTATACAAGCTTCTGTATGCGACTGTGTAGCACAACAACCCGCGTACAGGAGAAAAAATTTTCAAAAAAGAAAAAAATATAAAGGTCTCTAAAACACTACTGCAAGTCCAAACCAAGACATAAAACCACACACTGAATCAAATCAAAGACTGGGCAAGGATCTACAGGACTAACCCACAGCAGGCTGGACTCCCCAGCAGAGTCGCCAGTTCTGTTGTTCAGGGTTAAGCACCCTTGTAACCTAGGATTTGGGGTTACCAACTTACTACTAACCTTCCAGACAACCATCTTTAATAGAGAACATAAATGAAATAGGAAGAAATTCTTGACTTACCTGATTACCAACAGTTGATCCAAGCTTGATCTTCTTTCGTTCCTCTTCTCTCCAAAGCTTCCAAGGATGCACCTCCTTCACCCGTGAAGAGCAAATTCTCCAAGTACTATCTTATACATGTATATATAAGAGGTTAGATAAACAATATATTCAGTACATAATCAAGAATATTCATTAACCATGATCCATGAAAGAGACTCAACACAATGTTGGAAGAATAATTCTCTTTATTAACAATCAGTGAATGAGATAAGAGTACAACCCAGCTTCTGAGACAAGGACTCCTATGCATCCAAAGGACTCTGAGTTTTGCTGCTCCAAGATTTCTAAATATATACCACCAGCTTAACTTTTCTCTCCAATCTTGATTGATTAATGCCCTCCCCAAGGCCTCTATTTATACTTTGGGAAATAGAGTGGTTTCGAAGGTTGAGGAGGTTGAAACAGTTAGGATAGTTAATGATTAGCGCCCAACTAATCTCCATTAATCATGTTTTATATTTTTAATGTCAAATCAAGATGTACGTGACTATTAATATAGGCAACCAGCGTATGACATGCTAGTTGCTTTAAAGGAAACCCATGTATGCTGATGTACGCAGTTTGTAATGTAGATAGTCACGTACAGTACGCAAGTTGTCAATGGAAATAGTCACGTACACATGCGAGTTACAATGGAGATAGCCGTGTACACAACTCAAAACTTAGAAAAATAATATGGCAAGCTAGTTCAAGGGTAAATGCATCCCAAGTCATGCCCATCTATAGTGTTTTGGAAAACTTCAATCCTAAGATGTCCTTTTGTGTACCAACGTAAGGAATGTCGACACTCGGATGGAGAAATTCCATTTGGGTTGATAACACCACCATAGTGCATTTGTGTCTAGAATTTCAAGAGCTGATTCTGGGAGCACTGTCCGACGAAATCACTCTATGTTTGGTTCAGGTAATTACCCAAGCCCTTCTCTTTCACTTTCATGCATTTTTTTTTAAAATTTTAGTGGTCAAATTTTTTGTTTAGGCCACCCCAAAATGTGCGTTTCAGGCCACGTGGAAATCGGGTCTTTTTCCGTGTATAGGGCTGGGTATATGTAGAAAAGACCATGATACCTACCTACATATGTGACTATTCTAAAAACAGTTGCGTTTAGGGCCGCAAATGTGATTTTCAATGTGAAAAACTGATGAAACTCAAAAAAATTTGTGCAGGATGGTGCTAGAATGGAGAGAGAGGGAACATGGTGATATTGTGGAGGAAGTACAAGGAGATCTAATGGCTCAACAAGAATTTAGAGCTTGTGGGTTGTATAAGTTTTGGTGCCTTGGAAGCTTAAGAGCTAAGCCAAGGCTACTCCAGCTACTAGTATAATACCGGGATCCATATTCTGAAACCTTTCAGTTGGATGGGATGCCACTCGTATTGAGGTTGAGGACATATATTTTATCAGAGGTTTGTCCTGACGAGGGGAGGTGGTGAAACTTTGATCCCATGGCCCAGGAGGCAGGATGAATATAGAGGAATACATAGCTGTGTATTATCTTCTCAATACAGAGAAGGTTTGGATTTAAATCCCAACAAATGCAGTTTAGAACCTGGGGATGAAATCCATTCTATTGGCATTAGGAAGGATGGTAGGTTTAGCATCACTCCACCAGGCCTCAAGGCCACTGATGTTCTATGGAGTAGAGTGCATGTGACCCACAATATATGACTAGAGTACCTCATTGCTAAAAAACATGAAGCAGGAACTCAGTGACTTCAAGATGGGCAGGGTACAGAACTTTGGGTTGGACAGTATACTGAGTGCATTCTTTTTTGTGAGGGTACTAGGGATAAACCCTAGAGTTTACATTGCTCCACATGGATTTAGTGATCCAGCTCAACTACACCGGTCCCATGTCATGTGGAGATTGGGAGGGGGAAGGGTAGCCAACCCTTATCCAGCAAACTTCTTCCTATAGTGGCGGAGACAGATCATCGCCATAGACGACTACCCCTATGCAGGGATATAATTCCATAGAGATCCAGATATGCCCCTACCACCAGGATCATCATATGGATACATAAGTAACGAATCCCAACTCACTTTTATTTTTTGAGTTATTAAATTTATTTGTATTTTTTAATATTTGAAATCAAAAGACATGTTTTGGTGTGACGACACATAATGAGACACTGTCATGTACATGCAAATGTGGGACCATGATGGCCAAAAGGATTTCCTCATCATCGACGAAGGGGAAGAGGTGATGATATTATGGGTGTGGATGCGGAGCGGATGCTCCAAAGCATTAACACAAGCTTCGTTCGCTTGACATACAGGGTTCCCATGGAGCAAGTCGAGGACTTGCCTAAGGCTATGCAGTGCTAGGTGGTTGGAGTACCATGGGCATGGGTTCGATTATTCCACCGGCTAGCTAGAGTCATGGTGTTCTACCATGATTAGTATCCTCCTCCACCTTAGGCTTAGAGACCTAGGTGTATATTTTGTATGATCATGTAGTATATTTTGGTGGCTTGGAAGCCCCAATTTTGTATATGACACTTATGTATTATGATGTTACCTTTTTTGGACTTAATGAAAAAATATTTATGATGATCGATTATTTATTAGATTTACATGTGTAAAATGTGTTTGTGAAATTCTTATGGTCTGTGAAACAAATGCCAATATAATACATAGTTAACATATGAATCAACAACTTGGTCAAAATTTCTTGGAATGTGAATGTATGTTATAATCTCAAATTGTCGTTCTAGCAATATCGCACGCAAGAATCTTTATAACAATGTCAGATCCCTAATACGATACAAGCCATTAAGTTGTGAAACCACTAACTACGAATAAAGATGTACCTCAAGAGAAATAACACCATGTGAAATGGCCTCACAATAACTCAATCATAGCACTATATTCAACAACATTGTTCGACAAAGGCTGTAAACATACGCCTCTTGAAGACAACACTTGACCCGTAGGAGTATAGATCACCCAAGCAACTGAAGCTGAGTTTTGAGTGTGGAGGCTAGCACCATCAGCAAATCCTATGTAAACAGAAGACTCCATTGACATATTCCATAACAAATGAAATCTAATCAACAAACCCGATCACCATAAGAAGACCTAACTATGCAATGCAAAAATGTACAATAATATAAAAAAAGTCAGCTCTGGTTGAAGATCATGCATAGTACTTTTCAAGATAGAGCCCATTTCTAGGCTCTGCCAAGGCTCTCCGTTCATAATCCACCAACTCATAGGAACCTTTCTCTAAGACATGCTTAACCACGTAAGGACCATGCCACATCGGGTTGAAATTTCTTTCCCCCAAGGATTCCTTAACTTGGTCCCACAAAAGGACCAAGTCACCTTCACTAAAATTCCTAGGATGAACAGACTTATCATACTGGACCTTAACGCGACATTTGTTAACCTCAAGATACACTAAAGCATCTTGACGTTGCTCATCAAGCTGCTCCAAGTGGACCAAAATTTCTTCCAATGCAGAAGTCTCTGGTAAAATCTCCACAGCTAGCTTCAAAGAAAGGATTTCACATTCAACTGGTAATACTGACTCCACCCCATGCATAAGTTGATAGGGGGAAAAACCAGTGGTAGTCTTGACCGTGGTTCTATAGGCCCACAAAGCAGGATACAACATGATATGCCAATTATTCTTGCTCTGTGTGATGGTTCGTTGGATAATGGACTTAAGTGACTTGTTCACTACTTCAACTTGTCCATTCGATTGAGGGTAATAAGAAGAGGAGTTCTCTTGATTATATCTAACTTCGAAGACAACTCTTCCATCATTTTTTTCTGAAAGTGCCTTCCATGGTCAGTGAAAAGGTCCCTCAGAATTCCAAACTGAGTGATAATATGGTAAATACGAAATGCGTGGTTGTTTCACCGTTGGATTTGATAGTGGGCATAGCCTTTTCCCATTTCGTGAAATAATCCACAGCGACAATAGTATGATGGTGCCACCCAGCTGAATTTGGGTTACAATCCATAAAGTCAACCCCCACTTGGTGAAGGGACCGATGATAATAATAGGATGCTAAGGGGCCAGACGCAAACACATATTATGTGCAAACACCTAACAAGGTTGGAACCTCTTGACCGGATTAACGCAATCTTTAAAGATCGATGACCAAAAATAACCTGCTCGTAAATTTTTTTGGGTTGTAGAAAGCCCAGATAAATGACTACCACACAACCCTCCATGTCAATCATTAAGCATGACCTCAGCCTCTTCATGAGTTAGCAACGACATAAAATGGAATCAACCCCATATCGGTACAAAGTATCCTCCACTATGAGGTAGTTCTTCTCTATGTGATGTAGTCGTTGTCGCTCATCTCGTGAGAGGTGAGTAGGAACCTTCAATGTTTACAAATAAACAATAATATCCCCATACCAAGGGTCCACGATTGAGATGAGAAAGATATGCTCATCAATAAGAGAATCCTCATGAACCTCTTCTTCATCCAAATTTGGAAAATTCAATATGAGCTTAGAAAAGATTAATGATTTCTTTGATTTTGCTAAAAAAAACTCGAGATCAAACTCCTGCAATATCACAATCCATTTATTATACTTTCCCCCAGTCATCCTTTTGGTGTGGACGAACTGAAATGGATTGATGTGAGCTAGGACCAAATTTTGGTGAAGGAGGATGTAATTCCTCAAACGCTAAACCGCATGGACGATGGCTAAGGCTAACTCTTCAACATAGGAATAATTACAAAGTTCTGCATCAATAAGGTTTCGGCTCAGATAATATATGACATGCTCATGGAGCTCCTCATCCTCTTGAACCAATACCATACCAACCATCTCCTGAGATGCGACCACATAAATAAAAAAGTCATGGCTATAGTTTGGTGGACTAAGCATGAGGGCCGATTCCAAGGCATTCTTAATAGGATCGAAAGACTCCTAGGCTCACTCATCCCAATAAAAAGGGGTGTCTTTCTTCAACAAACGCATGAATCCTTTAGTTAAATTAGAAAATTTGACTACAAACCTTCGCAAGAAGTTCGCCATACATTGTAAACATTGAAGATATCGAATGTTACACGGGGGAGAAAATTGAAGTATTTCCTCCACCTTCAAGGGATCGACTCCAATACCCTCATTAGGCACGATGAATCCTAGTAAATGAACAACCTACACACAAAATATGCACTTGTGAGGATTTAATTGAATTTGATAATGACGGCATCTTTCGAAAACTAATCGCAAATGATAAGGATGATGCACTCTTAAATGAGAGTGAGCAGCTAGATCATCCAAATACACTTCAATAATATTTTTGAGATCATGAAAGGAAAAGGTCATGGCCCGTTGAAACGTAGCTCCGACGTTTTTAAGGCCGAACGACATCTTTCGATATGCAAAATTTCCCCAAGGACAAATAAATGTAATATTATGTTGGTCCTCAATTTTAATCTGTATCTGATTATACCCAGAAAATCCATCCATAAAAGAAAAAGCCTCACTTCCCACACACTCATCCAAAAATTTGATCAATAAATGGTGTAGGGAAATTATCTTTAGGATAGGCTCGATTTAAATCACGGAAATTTGTGCATATCCAGATTGCTCCCTATTTCTGATCCACTATAATGGGATTGGAAACCCACTCCATCAAGGGAATGGGATAGATAAAACCATCTTCAAGCAATTTCTCTATCTCTACTTTAATAGTGAGCACTTTCCTAGGATTCACGGCACGCAAAAGTTGTCGAACTGGTTTTGCATCTAGATAGGTTTTTATTTCGTGTTTGATAATGCGAGGGTCTATTCCTGGCATCTCCTCATATGACCTAGCAAAAACATCATGAAATTCCTTGAAAAGCTTGGTATACTCTTTAATCTCATCGAGAGAACAATCCACCCCAATGTAAAAATTCTCAATCTTACCAAGATCACGAGAAATGTTGATAGGAATCATTGGTGACAGGTTATCCATGTTCCCTTTAGCAATATAACTAGGAGAGCTTAATGGGACCATGGGGATACCAACCTTCTCACTTAGAATCACCCTAAATTCATCACACTCTAACTGATCAAGATTAGGGAGGAAATACGATCTGTGGTGCAGCTCTCCCCAAGGTTGTTCTATCCTAGACATAGCCTCAAGAATAGCTTCATCAGATGGAAAAACATCATCAAGACAGTCTTGAGAGTGAGATGGCTCTACTATCTAAGTAGGCAGCACATAAGGGTCCTCCTCCTTTGTCCATGAAGAGGAAGGACTCAGCTCTACAACATGATCAAGATTCACTTGATACACCACCAATGTTGCAGGAAGCGACACGTCTGTCTCAACAGGTATAGAATTATCACTTGAAGTACTTATTGAGGGAAGAATCCAAGGATCCTCCATATGAGAAGTGTGAAAGTATACCAAATTAAACGAGGTTGAAGCTCTACCAAGACTAGACCCAATCATAAGAATGGGCTCGGGACAACTAAAGGTTCCCATGAGGGAAGGATACATACCCACACCCACATTATTAGTTGTCGACTGAGAATGATCAATAATCAGGATAGAAGCTCATGATGATGCTTTTACACTTGGATTCTGAAAATATTTTTTATCAATAATAACGATCTTCCCATTCAATGGAAAACAAACCACTCAGAATAGGGAAGAGGCTACAACTTTCATATTGTACATCCAGTTCCTACCCAGCAAAAGATTGTAGTCAAGGGGTGTATCAACCACCTCGACCTCGATCGCAACAGTATTCCCCCCCAACTGGATCTCTAGGGAAGGAAGTACACCATGTGGCTAAAACGATCTTCCATCAAAAGAAGTCAACATGTTCATAGATTTAGACAATGTGGGAGAACCTAAGCCCTTCCAACAAGCCAAAGACATCATGGAAGTGGCAATGCCTTCATCGATCACAATACACATGATGGTGTTGTTCAAACACTTTACAGGAATCAAAATATACACATAGTAAGGCAAGCGAGGCTATATTCTATGAGTTTCAAATTTGATAACGGAAGGAGTGCTATCATCACCAACCCCAAGAGCAGACAACAAGGCCTTTCTCTACAAAGGACAAGTCTGAAGTACTTCTATTGCAAACATGGCACAAGGAGTTTGGCCCAAATCCTCGACAATTGAATAGTTTTGGGCAGCTCGAGCATTATGATTGTGCCTCGAGTGCTTCAAGACTCGCTTAGGAATGTGAGGTGAAACTTCATGCTTATCCGTAGGATTTTCAATTCGCAAAGAGCTATCAGGTGGAGCAGGTTCTTTCCCAAGGTCTGGTTGTGATGAACCATAATATTTTGCATGCGTCACAACACTAGTAAATTTCACCATGTTGATGCACCCGTGGCCACTAGCGGCCTCCGACAGATTTGGAGTTCCACTAGACGCATAGCCAAGATCCACTGTCCTCAATTTCATATTTTGATTATTTGGTAAAGGATTTGTAAACATGGCTAGGCCCTTTGTTATGAAATTCGAAGCATATTCCATACGAGGGCACATGTGAGTGAGGTGGTCATCCCCGGACAAATTTCAAGGAATCTTAACTTTCCACTTAGTCTTGTTGTCCCCCCCAGCATTATTATTGTTGTTATTGTTCTTGTCATTAGTCACATTATCATTATTATTCCCACCCTTCTTATTATTTTTTCCTTTCTTTTTATTCCTTCCAGGTTGCTGGTTACCTTTTGGGTTCGATGACTGCATAGAAAGTACATCCGACGACTGGGTAGGAAGGGACGAAGTCATAGCTTGCCCCGACGCAGATTGGTTAAGTGATAATTGGCTCACTTGTTTTGTAACCGAATCCATAAGTTTGGTACTTGTAGAGCCAACAATACCATTGGCATGTGGCCCAGGTTTAAACTTGAGGTTGAAATTGGAACGTGAAGCATTAGGTATGATCTCATAAAGGATTCTAGACTGAGCATAGATCAACTCCAACTGTTGGGCCCTAAAAATAGCTTGGTCCTCATTTTTCACTACGGATGTGGAAACATCCTTTGTGATATAGGGTAACAATGACTTGAGGAACCACTCTAGAAGAAACTCTGGCGGTATAAAGGCTTTAATCATCCTCTTTTGTCTTCGCCAATCTTGAATATGATCTGAAATATGGGTGGCTTTATCTTGACAAAATGTCAAAAAGAGTTCGATACCAGTGTCGTAACGCATGGGTAGCTGCAAGTGGTTAATAAAAGTCATAGGAAGGTCATGAAACGAATAATATGCCCCCCAGGTAACTCTATAAACCATTTCATGGTAGGACCCGTGAGGGTGCATTGAAATAGTCTCAAACGGACAGAATCATCATTCAAGGAATTCAAAGAGCACCAAAGATGGAAGTTCATAACATGCTCACCAGGATCTCCACCATCCTTACCTTCAAACTTTGGAATGTTTGAAGCAATTTTGGTAGGAACTGCCAGCCATGCCGGATCATGAGATACAGGATCATTCATCAAGCTTAACAGATCAGGTAGATTCAAAGTCGCAAGGAAAGGAAACTTAGGTTGAGCCGGTTGGTTCCATGCTCCCTGATGGGACTAGTTCGCATAAGGCTAAATACTATATACACCATGGCCTTGGCCAATGGGATAATAAAATCCTCCCATTTGACCCATATAGGGTTGCATGTAAGGATTTCGATTTGGGGTACCTTGAGTCTGGGGTGTTACAAATCCATAATTAGGTGACTGATACATGGGTTGATACCCAGACCCATAAGGTGTGTAGGTTTGTCTGCAAGATGGTCCGTAAGAAGTTACATAAGAGGTTCCATAAAATGTACCATGAGATGGTCCCCAGAAAGGTCCATAAGATGGTTCGTGGGAAGATGCATGTCCCCCTAACACGTGAGAAGGCACATGGCCTTGTGACACAATGGTGCTAGCATAAGTAGGACGAACATGGATAGTAGTAGAACTCCATCCAGAAGGAACACTAGAGTTAGGGGGAGGATACGTGGTTAAAAAGGCATTTGAAGGGATTGGTGCAAAATAATATGGAATATGTGAAGGAATATAACTCATCCCCCCAATATTCACATGTCTAGGTTCTGGTCCTCGAATAGGAACACTAGTACTAGGCCTAGGATGTGTGTGTGAAGGAACCTCCACCGCAGGGATGGAAAGTGTAATGTGACTAGAAATACCAAACCTCTGCGCATGGAAAGGAATGGATGTGGCCCCAGGCATAGCACCAGGGTCAACACTTGATCTGTCATAAGGTCTCGGATCGGTCCTCGAAATATCAAGCATACCATACCTAATAGTTCTAGTGTTAGTGGATGTGTGTTGAGTCTCATCACTCAAAAACTAATACCGATGATTGGGGTGTGTGAAATCTATGAATCGTGAAAAATATTCATAGGAGGTTCATCTTCCCATACATGATGAGGAAGATCAGGGATCTCCGAAATCCCGTGCTCGTGATCACCCATAGTGTGTGAATCAAAGTGAGAATGAGTCCTCCTGGACTGTATGGTTCTCTCTCCCAAAGGAGGAGGAGACATCGAAGGTGAAATCCCTGCTAAATGAAGAGAAAGGTGAGGTACCACACCCAAACACACAATGACTCAATAAAAAGAAAATACTCGATCTAGCTACGCAACCCTAAGAAAACTAGTGTGCATAGACCATACACCTAAGAAAATCTAAATCCAAATCACAAGAAAACCAAGGGTAGGATAAATGAGCTCCCGAATGAAGTAGGTATGTCTCACCTAGGAGAGGCTTGAGACTCCCATACACAACAAGCGAAGGTTCGTAACCAATTAAAGTGGCCCTCAGCTTCAACGCATATAGCGACTGTGTTGTTCGACCCCTACCTGGACAATACACCTGCAAAATAACCTCTGTGATAAGAACTTGTGTCAACCCCCCTCTTTATTTTGTTAGTATACTTTGTCGGATGCATATGCTTTGTAATTCATCTCAGTAGTATGTTGTATTATCCCACATTCATGGGGAGTAAGTAATAGTTGTTAAGTCATCCAGTTAATATGTTGCATTATAACACGTAGAATTGCAGAATTGTCACAGATCATTTACTCCATTTCAAGTTGATGAAGCACAACTTTCTAGCACCGCCACAGATCATTTCTTTAGGGGAAAAAAAGCCATATCTTCCTTGATTTAGCTCTGTTTCCCTTGAAACTTCACTGTAACCCCCATAATACCAATCTGCATATTCATTCATTGAGGACCCTATCCCCAATTTCACTTCCTGAAGGGCGAAATTCCACATTTGTCTATTTTCAGGGTTTGTCATAACTTCTCTGATTCTCACCCAATTGCCTTCAAATTTTTCCACAGTGTTCGTTTTCCATTTTTGCTTCATTGTCCCTCTCTGAGAAATTATCCAATTCCTTCATCCCACCTCTGAAATTCCCATTTTTTGCTTCTTGTCCCTAAGAAAGTGTCCAAAACCCCATCAAACCACAATTACCACCCTAAATTTTTCCCGAATCAAAATTCTCATTTTCTAAAACCCTTTCCATTTTGTTTTTCTACCCATTACCTAATAAAATAAATAAATAACTACTTATGGTTGTCACCCCCGCCAGAGAAAATAAACAAATGGAAGAAGAACTTTTCACCATAAAGTCCAAACTTGAGTATCTAGATCAAAAATTTATCGGCCTCCATCTTCAACATTCTCCCATGAACAACTGACACTAGCCTGAGTCTTCTATAGACACTGGGTTCTCGTCGCCTAGCAACTTCCACAGGCCGAAGCTGGATTTTCCTCGCTTCAATGGTGATGATCTAAATGGATGGATTTATAGGGCAGAACAATATTTCAGTCTGCATAATACTTTTGATGTCAATAAAGGCCCACTCGCATCCTTTCATTTGGAACATGAAGCACTTCAATGGTTCCATTGGTACATCAAGGCTCATGCAGAGCCAAACTAGATAGATTTTTCCCAATTTTGCAGCGATTTGGTCCTAGTGCTTTTGATGACTTCACAGGAGCACTCACCAAACTTCATCAAACTGGCACTGTGCGGGAGTATCAGACATAATTTGAGAAACTAGCCAATCACACCGAGGGATTGTCTAATGCATTCTACCTGAGTTGTTTTATCAATGGTTTGAAGGATGCAATACGGTATGAGGTTAAAATGTTCTGCCCCAACACAATGATGGAAGCCCTAGGGTTGGCTAAGCTAGTAGAGGACAAGATCACAGCTCAACAATGATCCAAATCCACTCTTGTGCCATTCAGACCTTTGGTTCCCCAAAGAACCCACAATCCTCTAGCTCATAGAACCACTCCTATCAAGCATTTTTCTGAAGCAGAGATGCGTGAATGTTAGGAAAAAGGGATTGGTTATAATTGTGATGAGAAATTCACCCCGAGACATAGATGTGTTGAGCAAAAGATCTATCTCTTGGATGTGGATTCTCCACCCGCACCTGGAATTTTTTATGATGCTCATGATCTAGTAAATGATAATGGTGACATTCAACAACTTCCTGCTCCAGATGACCAAACAGAGATATCTCTCCATGCCTTAGCTAGATTCACCACCCCACAAACCATGCGGGTCAGAGGGTTCTTCAAAAAACTCCTTCTTACAATACTCATTGATTATGGTAGCACTCACAACTTCATTGACCTGAGTATCACCAAATAGGATGATTGTTTTGTCCATCCTTGCTCCAGATTTGAAGTCATGATTGCCAATGTGGGCACCTTACCTTGCAAAGGAAAGTTTCATAATGTGTGCATATATATGGGGGATTATAACTTGGGCTCTGACATGTTTTCCTTGCCCTCAGGCTTATGTGATGTGGTTTTGGGCACTCAATGGTTACACACACTTGGACCCATTTTATGGTATTTTTTTGAACTTTGGATGCAGTTTTCAATCAATGGTACCAAACACACATTGCGGTGCTTAGAACCAGGGTCTCTCATCCTCATCAGTTCACATCGAATGGAAAACATTCTTAATAAAAGTTCACATGGTGTCATCGCTAAGCTCCATTTCATTCAAATGCAACCTTCAGCAGTCTCAACTAATCCATTGGATCTCCAACAAATTTTGGATTGATATGCATGTGTGTTTTCTAAGCCAGTGGGATTACCACCTTCCCAACTCAAGGACCATCGTATTGCGATCCTTCCTGAAGTGTGCCTCCCAACATCAAGCCCTATCGCTACCTATTTCACCACAAGACAAAAATTGAGATGCTTGTTCGTGACTTACTAAAGCAAGGTGTTATTCACCCTAGCACTAGTTCCTTCTCTTCATCGGTCCTTCTAGTCCATAAAAAAAAGATGGGTCATGGTGCCTTTGCATCAACTTTCAAGCACTTAATCACATCACAATCAAGGATAAGTTTCCAATTTCTGTTGTTGATGAGCTTCTAGATGAGCTCCATGGTGTTCATTTTTTCTCCAAGTTGGATCTTTGTTTTGGGTATCACCAAATTCGGGTCCATTCGGATGATATCCCTAAAATAGCTTTCCGCACACATGATGGCCATTATGAATTTTTGGTCATGCCATTTGGCCTCACAAATTCCCCTTCCATGTTCCAAGCATTGATGAATAAAATATTTCAGCTGTACTTGTGGAACTTTATTCTGGTCTTCTTTGATGATATCCTCATCTATAGTAAAACCTGGGCTAAGCATCTCCAACATCTGGATCTTGTACTGTAACTTTTCTGTGATCATCATCTCTGTGCCAAGCAATCTAAATGTGTTTTTGGGAAGAAGGAAGTATATTTTCTCAGGCATATTGTTTCAGCACAAGGGGTTCATGTCGATCTTGCCAAAATAGATGCCATGAAAAATTGGCCACATCCTCAGACCTTGAAGAGCCTTCGTGGGTTTTTGGGACTTACTGGCTACTACCGCAAGTTTGTCAAGGATTATGGGAAGGTTGCAGCTCCATTAATAGCTCTACTAAAAAAGGATGATTTTGCATGGACACCTACTGTTGAGTGTGCATTTGAGAAACTAAAACAAGCTATGTGTACCACACCTGTTCTAGCTATGCCTGATTTTTCCAATCTCTTCACTATTGAGAGTGATGCTTGTGACAATGGAATTGGTGTTGTCCTCCTCTAAGACGAACATCCCATTGCGTTCACCAGCAAATCCTTGTCTAGTAATAATTTAGCTGCCTCTACATATGAGAAGGAAATGATGGCAATTTTGCATGCTATACATAAGTGGTATCCATACCTCTTAGGGAATCATTTCTGCATCAAGATTGATCACCAAAGTTTGAAATATTTCCTGGAACAACAAGTCTCATCCCCAACACAACAAAAGAGGGTTAGCAAACTCATGGTTTATGACTATGAGATCACTTACAAGAAGGGCAAGGACAATCTTTTGGCAAATGCTCTTTCCCACACATTTGATGACCATGCTTCTCCTTTAGCTATTTCTATGCCTATTCCAAATTGGTTACAATCTATTTAGCAAGGCTATGTCAATGGCTCTTCCTTATCTCAAATCATCCAACAGTTGGCCAGTAATCCTTCTCTTGTACCGTATTACTCTTGGGATGGTTCTTGCTTGAGATACAAGGGTTGCCTGGTGCTTCCCCAGAGAGCAGATTTTCACCAGGCTGTCTTCTATGAACTCCATGCTTCTCCAGCGCAGGGCACTATGGGTTCCTCAAAATGTATGAGCATGCATGATGTAACTTCTTTTGGAAGGGAATGTGTAACAAATATAAATAAAATATTATTTAAATTAGTTAATTATCTTATGAAAGGTGTAACCCTTCAATTTACATGCTCAAAGCCTATAAAGGTGAGCTTCGATTGTAATTATCTCATCAACCAATATATTATTATTATTATTCATATTCATTATTACAATGATAGTTGGATTCGACTAACGGACAACCGGATTCGGTTGCTACATTTGGTATCAGTGCGGATTTGCTCCTTCAGCCTGAGCTCGGAATCGGCTCATCCTCCCTCTCTCATATTAAACTCCTTCCACCTCCATTTTTTTTTATTTTCGCTACCTTCACTCTTCCACACATGCCCTCACTACTCGTTCCCCTCTTGCATAAGCTTCTCTCCCTTCCCATCTCCTGCGCAGCTTTCTACGTGCTCCAACCTCTTTCCACCATTATTCTCCTTGCACTGCTCTCCTGCGACCTACTTTCTTTCGTCACCATCACCCACGTCCACCTCCTCTTCCCTGTGCATAGACACATCCCAAGTTATCCCTACGCCACTCCCCCAACACCAACCCCATATTCCACTCCCGCTCATCCATTCTACATTTACGCTCATCTATAGCTCCTCTCCATGCGTTTATTCCTCCATAGTCCACCGAGCCTTCACAGTCCATCCACAGTGTCATCCACTATCTCCAGCTCGCCATACACTGCTATCCTATGCTCTCCATAAATCCCTTCGCTCTCCACTATCCAAAGTACTGTGTGAACCTCCCTCCTTCATGCCCTCTCCAGCCAACGCTCCACTACTTGCTGCTCCAGTCCTCCGTCCACTCCACCTTCCTAACTCCACGTTGTCGCTCTGCCTCGGCCTCCATTTCCACGACCTACAACCAAATAAACAAAACAGAAAAAACAAACAATATATTATATTATATTATAATATAATATAATATTGTAATATATTAATTATAATATATTTAAAAAAAAATCAAATATTGTATTTATTATAATATTTGAAAAAAAATAAAATANATTTTGGTACTAGAAAGAAGGCTCAACGACAAACTTGACATCTTGAACGAAAAACAAAAAGACTTGGATGACAAAATGAGTACCATGACGCAAAACATAAACACCTTAACACAGAACATGAGCACTATGATGCAGAACCATAATAAATTAATCGAGATGTTACAAAGGCTCATACCCAGTCCAGGCCAAGTCAGCGGTCCACACATGCTAGATGCCTCATTTCATGTTGCCACCTAGGAAACACTCACAAAGAATCAAGAAGAATTGCAAAAAGAAATAAAGGTTAACAATGCGACGCTTAAGCAAGAGATAGAAACACAAGTATTGCTAGATATGGAGGCATGATTAAACAACAAAATGGATGCTATAAGTAAAATAGTAGAGAATAAAAAAGCTAAAAAGCACCGCCAACAATGAAGAAATTCAGATATGTCACTTTCATCATCTAATAGTTCTGAGCCACCATCAAACCATAAGGCAAAAGGAAATCAACATCGTCCTTACAAAGTGCAGCCACCTAAAGCAAAAATAGAGTTGTCGAAATACAATGGGAGTGAATACCAATGTGTTGCTTGGCTAAACAAAGTAGAAGAATACTTCGACATTTACAACATTCAATCTGACGAGGAGAAGGTGAAATATGCGTCAATGCATATGGAAGGGTACGCCTATAATTGGTACTTATGGTGGAAGAGAGATAATTTTACCTACACCTGGAACTTGTTCAAAAATGATTTTTTTAATAGGTTTCAAGGATTCAAAGAAGATGAATTTTTCAGTAAACTTACCAGACTACAACAAGTTAGAAACGTTGAGGAATTCACACATCAATGGGAATCCTTATCGACATGATTATTTGGGTTGTCTGACAAGCAAAGACTCGAAACCTATTTAGGAGGTCTTAAACCATACCTCCAAAAAGAGTTGAAGTTTCATGACATACCTAACATAGAAGTAGCAAGACATAAATCAAAAGCCACAGAACGCAAATTGGAAGGAATTAAAACAAAAGGCGATAACCATTATCGGCAAGAAAAAGAGACACAATGTAGGTACTATGCAGATACTTGGTCACGTGGTCATCAATGCCACAAACCTCAATCATATGCCTATGAAATGGAAAATAGATCAAAGTCATCTAACAGTTACGCTGATAATAGAAAAAAGAAGAAAAACATATTTCGTCGATGCGGTGATGATTGGACCCCTGGCCATAAATGTAGGAACAATGAGACAATATAGTGCAAAATCATCAATGGAAAGGAAGTGCAAGTCTCTGCACAAGATACCTCATCCGATTCTAATACCGACACCGAGTCAGAATGAAGAATGACACTAGGAAAATACTTAAACTTTGAGGACAAAGCTTCCTTAAAGGGAGTGGCAATGTAACAAATATAAATAAAATATTATTTAAATTAGTTAATTATCTTATGAAAGGGTGTAACCCTTCAGTTTACATGCTCAAATCCTATAAAGGTGAGCTTCCCTTTTAATTATCTCATCATCCAATATATTATTATTATTCATATTCATTATTACAATGATAGTTGAATTCAACTAATGGACAACTAGATTCGGTTGCTACAGAATGAAATGGGAAATTCAATAGATGGTTGCCGAATGTGATACCTGCCAGTGCCACAAGGGTGAAACTACACTCCTCTTGGGCTTGCTCGAACCCATCCCCATCCCTACAAGGATTTGGATAGATATTTCGATGGATTTCATCGAAGGGATCCCTAAATATGGAGGGAAGACCATAATCTTGGTTGTGGTTGATCAGCTCTCCAAATATAGTCATTTTTGTGCTCTCATCCATCCAAATACTACCTCCTCAGTCGCACAAATTTTCATGGACCAGAAATTATGTCTTCATGGAATCCATTCTTCCATTGTCTTAGACCGCGACACAAATTTCACAAGTCATTTTTGGACCGAACTCTTTCACTTCACTGGAACCAAGCTAAAAATGAGTTCAGTATATCACCCAAAAATAGATGGTCAAACTGAAGTCACCAACAAATGCTTGGAAACTTATCTTCGTTGCTTCACCTCTGAACAACAACATCAATGGGAAAAGTGGCTCCCTCTCACTGAATGGTGGTACAATACTTCCTACCATACTACATCTAAAATGACTCCATATGAAGCTATTTATGGGCAGCCACCCCCATTGCTCCTTCCATACACCCCCCATAGTTCACCAGTTCAGGTAGTTGACATGGTTCTTCAAAACTGTGATCAGATTCTCCACATTTTGTAAGAGAATCTTCACATGGCAAGAAATTGCATGAAGCAGCAAGCCGATCAACACCGTTTTGAGTGCACCTTTCAAGTTGGTGATATGGTTTTTCTTTGTCTGCAGCCTTAAAAGAAATCCTACCTGAAACTCAAAGGGCATCAGAAGCTGGCTCCAAATTTCTATGGGCCATATAAAGTTCTTCAGAAGATTGGGTCTATTACTTATAAATTGTAACTTCCTCCTTCTTCTCACATTCACACAGTCTTTCATGTCTCTTATCTCAAGAAAGTGATTGGCACCAACATCAGAGCAGAAACTTTTTTACCAGAGTTGGATATGGAAGGATCCATCATTTTGGAACTGGAGGCCATCCTTAATAAGTGCACTCGCCAGCTTCGCTCTCGATCCATAACAGAGGTATTAATTCAGTGGCATAGCATGCAACCAGAGGATGCTACATGGGAACCACTCCTTCAGGTTTAGTAGCAGTTTCCACATCTAAATCTTTGAGGACAATGATTTTTCTAAGAGGGAGGGGATGTTAAGAACCCATGTCAACCCCCCTCTTTATTTTATTAGTATATTTTTTTGAACACATATGCTTTGTAAGTCATCCCATTAGTATGTTGTATTATCCAACAGTCATGGGGAGTAAGTAATAAGTGTTAATTCATCCAATTAATATGTTGCATTATCCCACATTCATGGGGAGTAATAGTTGTTTATATTAGACTTAGTATATAAGTATGTGTTGAGGCTAATGAAAGCATCGAAGA
>LPNX010570165.1:240050-291435 GCA_001517045.1 Pseudotsuga menziesii
TATGTTACTACAACTGAAAGATAGCATACATACATTCATTAACTGGTAAGCAACGTTCATGTAACGAATAACAGATAGAAAATAAGCATAGCACAATCACATGAAACAGTCGCACAACACACGGATTTTACGTGGTTCACTTCCAGGGAGGAAGCTATGTCCACGGGAACTGTGTTTATATTATATCTGAAGAGAGTAACACAGTTCCACTGCAACCTATTATGCAGCTTGAGATCTTCTGGAAAACTCCACGCACTTAGCCAGGAGCCCTTTCCTCTTAGATCTCTTCTCTTTCTATTATGCTTTCTCTTACAATATATCCTCTCTCTCTCTCTCTCTCTCTCTCTCTCTCTCTCTCTCTCTCTCTCTCTCTCAATCCCTGCAGATTGTTACATTCATGCTCAAGGAGTCGGCTGCTGGTTACAGTAAGATAACTACAGACTGAACTCAGAACCAGAGCTTGACTCTTTCTCAATGTCTAACTCTCTAACTGCCTATCTAAGCATCTAACTTTCTAACCATCTAACTGGCTGATTATCTAACCCTTCATTATACAAAATACATGCTTAAAATAGGTGGCCCGAAGGTCTCACCATGATACAAAATTGTGGGCCTATCCCAACAGTAACCCAAAACCCTAACTGTGACAGTCGACCTATCTGTACTTTGAACTGCCGCTTACTGGTCACACTACAGCTTTTTGCAGTCTTCCATGATGTCCGGCGCTGATCGTGGGTATGGGAACTGCTTCCTCGGTTGATCCCCTTCTATCCTTTGTCTTTAATACCTCGGCTCGTTGCTCCTTTTCCATTCATGAGGGTAGCTGAGCCCTCATGTCGTCATCGCTACCTTAAATGCAGTGGTTGAGCTCTCCTCTCGGCCGCTTCAGGTACTATTTCCTTTGACTTTCTTGTTCCAATATAGCAGCTTTTCCTATAGCTGTGGGACCCTGCTCCAACACTTTATTGATGGCTTAGGTACAGTAATTTGCTCGGACAATAAAAGTATTCTTGTTCTTACATGAAATGATTAGTTTAAGATCTAATCAATTTTGGTCTTTGTTTTGGTAAACTACTTCAACAAATATGAAAAACAAAGTCATGTCTATAACAACAATAAATATAAAATTCAAGTATTGTTGGAATATTATAAACCCACTCCATACTTAGGATAAAAATATTTAATCATTTCTGATTAATTTCCTATCCACTAGCCTAGATAATTGGTATCCACTTACACCACTTCGTCAACACTCGCCATATATACCCCAGGAGTGCCTTTATCCTGATTATGGATGGATCTTGCCTAATTGATTGACTACCAAATTTAGTAACTGCACCTTCCTACAAATTCTCTCTTTAACCTACTTTATTCCTACTTTTTAGTGGATAAGGTAAAGCTAATCAACTAGGAACTTGCTATATTTTATTTCCAACCCATCCTCTATTATTTTCTCTCCTGGTTCCATGATCAGCATGTTTTCCATCACTCGTGATTAATCCAATTCGTGAGGTCCTTGACACATTTGGAAAGTGATTTAGTCACCTATGGGGGTTTATCATATTTAGTAATCCTACTTTATGAGCTAGCATGATTTGTCTCCTAAGCAACTCAATTTTACCTATCAAGGATGTATTATTTATGTACACTATGTTGATCAATAATACATGGAAATATTTATGGATCATTATCCACTTCTCTTGTGATTCAGTCTCATTATTCTTCTCTCTAGTTTATTCCTTATGCATGCTTGTGAGAAATCTCTTGTATCTAGATCTTTATCCCATGTTTTCCACGTGGTATTAGAGCCTTAATTTCTACAAGTATTAATACAACGCTAACTTATCAAAGCATGAAAACTATTTTGAGAATCTACTATTGTGCATATTGATCTAAACTACTTCAAACCGGAATTTATGCAAGCTAGGGTTTAGCTATTGTGCCAATGTTATGAGTTCATCTACTATTCAAAATAAGAGTGTATGCATTGCATAAATCAATCCAAACAATATAGAATTTAATTAATATAGAAACTGATCCAAACCTAAATGTGTTTCTTATGAAAATTGATCTAAGCTAGAGAAGGAAAGTTATGATTCGTTGCATGTGTTTCTAAGATTTAGATATACAAAATAAACACTCGTGTCTATAAAAGTGAAACCAAATGTAATTGTTTGTGAAGATATCTAAACAAGTGCACGTGAAGATCAATGAAAATGTAACCAACTACATATTTGCAACAGTGAACTAAATCGATACTTTTTAACAAAAAATTTATACAACCGACATCAATGGATACTAAAACTATAATGCAAATCCTATCTAAAATGAAATGGAAAGATGCTACACTTCCCAGCTAATGGGATCTTGCATCCTGGTTGGTGAGCCTTAGTTACATTGTTCCAAATAATTATAATTAACACTATATGCCAACATTTAATCTTCCATTAATTCAATTCAATACAAGAACATGCTACATATGAAACATAACAACGTCCAATGTTTAAAACCACAAATATTATTCACTTCAGGTTCAACTTTCTCGGTGTACTAGATTACAAATAAGGATGGGTATATAAAAATAGAAATAGATCTCTAATGATGATATTGAATCCCTCCAAACTTGATAATTGTTCTATGAAAGTGGAGGAATGGATCACGATATGTTGATGATACTTGGATCTAGAAACAATAATAGGAAAAGAACCTTCGATTGGCCTTATCTTCATGACATTAGTGCCTTAAGATAAAGTATTAATGTTAAAATAGAATATCAAGTTCCTTAGTGTTACATGCCAGAGCTACTAGAGAGTTGCAACAAGGTTGAGGCTAGAGAAAGGGGTCCAAATGTTTTATTGTATAGGACAAAGTGAGATTTGTTATATGGATATTTGGTTTTGGGGTTGTTTACACCATAGATTGGACATGGACCACCCCCTTGGTTTCACTATCAAAAGTACTTGGATTAATTTCTTTGCTGACAACTCATTCAGTGTAATGGTTATCTTCACCATGCAGGGATTTATGCCCATGGGTTGGTGCTCTGGTGCTTCTAGGGGTGACCCATTGGGAAACATGACCATTCTAGTTATTTGACTTGCACAGATTCATGTTCTTTTTAATGGACTATTATCTCCTCCTATCACACCTTCTTGCACCCACTTGGGCCTTTTCCATCTTCCAGATACCTCTCCTTTGATGCCTTCATCCCATTGTTCCCGTCTTCCAGCTGTTGTGCACTAGTTGATCCTACAATGCCTTGGAGGGGGGACATTGAGAGACTTTCAATATTTTGGGATTATAAGGGGAATGGCATCTCCCCTTGGCTTACTATTTCATCAAATGAAGCCATCTCTTAGCTTATTTTAGCTTAATTTTTCCATTTTTTCTATTTTGGGGTAAAATTCCTTAATTTTGTTGAATTTACCCTAAAAAAATTATTTTATTTTATTTTAGGACATGTAGGCTCAAATTAAATATTTGAGGATAGATTAGCATAAATAGACATCATCATCTCATTGTAAAATCATAAGATAAGGGTTCTATTATTAGATTGTTATTTTTCCTCTTGCTTTATGAGCTCTCTTGGTGATGTGCACTTCTCTTGGATGACTCTTGTTGCTTGAAGGTGAATGGTGGAAGGATCAAGGGATTCTTTTTGCACATGATATGGTTGATGCTAGAATTTATTTCTAAACACATGCTCAAGAATGACCTAAAGCTCTTTTTTTTCTTACATATTCATGGATATTGGTAATTTAATGCTTCTATGTGGATTAAATGGTGGTGTATTGTTGAATTTTTTCCTAATCATGGTTTTTTATCAATATCCTGTCAATTTTTTGTGGAGGAAATGACTTGCATTAGGGTTTCATTTTTCTTTTAGGGACATGAAATGCTCTGTTTTCCTTGGTTAGTCTCACTTACCAAATCCTTGAGGTTGGTAGGTGATGCCC
This sequence comes from Pseudotsuga menziesii, assembly GCA_001517045.1. NCBI lineage: Eukaryota > Viridiplantae > Streptophyta > Pinopsida > Pinales > Pinaceae > Pseudotsuga > Pseudotsuga menziesii. The sequence continues at coordinate 244,007 of LPNX010570165.1, forward strand.
TAACTTGCAAGTGCTATATAGATACTCCAAGAGAGGGACACTATCCATGATCTCTCAAATCCCTAGGGATTGAGATGAAATCATAATTCCCTTTTGTTGTCCATCACCTTTTACTAAAATTTTCCTCATTTATTGTATTATAGTCAATATGCATGTTTAAGTTACTTAGATGCATTCTTATCCATAAAACCCTAAAAAATAGAAAACCATAAAAATCACAATGAATTAGATGTCCTAAAATTTTGGCCCTAAAATATCGGCCTAAAATTTTGGCCTAAGATTCGAGACTTAAAGTTTCGGCACTAAAAGATTAGCCCCAAAAAATTTGGCATCCTGAAATATCAGACCTAAAACCTTGGCACTAAAATTCCAAGATCTTAAAATTGCAAGCTCCTAAAATTTTGAGCCCAAAATTTTCGGCCTGCTTTTTTTTAACCCTAAACTTTCTTGGGATGGTTTTCTCCACCATATACTACTAAAGTATCTCCGCTTTCTACTGTGATTTCAAGTACTGATATTTATTACTCAAAAATATTATTAGACAATCTGTGTTAACATGTTATTACTATTAATTATTACTATCAATTACAGTTGTTGAATGGTAATGCGTACTACTATGTATCTCAATAATTGAATTCCATAGAATTGACATTGAAATTATCTCATCCACTGAACTTTATTAGTTGTAATAGCTAACTATGGGTCTGTATATTTACTATACAAGTCTGATGTCTTATCAAGTTCCTGCAATATCTTACTTTCCAGTGACTCCACGTTAAAGAAATTTGTCTCAAATCTAGAATATAAAGATTTGTATGTTTGATGTTGAGGTTATCTGCAGGTAAAATGGCTCTCCCGAGGGTGTCCATCTCCCAAAGAAATCAAAGAAACCAGATCGAGGTGACATTGGCTCTATTTTTTTTTATACATGCTTTCCAAATTGAACCATACTAGTCCAATTGGTAACATTTTTGGTGATTTTGCTGGGGACATTTCAAAGATTGGAGTGGATTATTTGGATTCATTCTCACCTGTGGAAATAACGACAATTAGGTAAGAAATTAAGGTGAGTTCTTCATTTATATTTTGAATCATATTATTATTAAGTAATAACCCTACAGGTCTTATCTGGAAAATCCATTGGAAAACATTTCAGGTACATTCATGTTTTGTACATTGGTGATATTTGTTGGTTCTAACTTGATAGTTCCCTCCTAGAAAATCCCACTGAAGAAAATTAAAATAAGTACTCTATAAGATCGAGGCCAAGAGGTGAGCTTTGTTTTTTCATTTTATAATATTATCGTTAAATGATAAATTTGCAGGTCATATCATGTAACTCCACTGTTACAGAGAAAAGATTCCTATGGTTTGGGGTGGACCACAACAAACAACATAACACTAGAAATAACATCCATTCTCAAATATTTTAGATAAATTAAAAAATTTAACAACTAAGGGATATAAATTGTATCTCAACCGAATGTTTGAAGAAGACCACCGTTGAGTTCATGATCAAAAGCTTGTCCCTATAATTTCCCCTCAACAACAAATATATATCCACTTATAAAATATATTAAATGCTAGAACTTGATATAGCATAATCTATTTAAAGATGTATAAATCAAGTATAACCATGGATACAAATATAAACAATTGCACATGAAATTTAGACGATCAATGGATATTTCTATTAATGTAAAAAAAAAGATACAATGTGACAACCTCTGTCGACACCTCGTCGAAACTGATAAACTGAGTCACTCCACCTAGGCCTCCACCACTTCAATCCTCATTAGAAAGGAGGGATCACAAGTATAATGGAGAGATTAGGAGATGAACACAAATGGTTCTATCAACAAGGACAAAGGGTTTCAAACTCAAGTATATTGCAAAGGTGAAAAATTTTATATAATCTCCTTACTCTCAAAGTTTCTCTCTCTAGTGCTTTACAATGGCTCAATATATATCCTGAAAATGGGAAATGTTGGCTCAAATCGAAGTGTTTCTGGGCATATGGAAATCCAAGGATCAATGTATTCATTATTTGATGAGGAAAACTCCAAATAATGGTGCATGGGTTGTAATGGAGCAAGCTGTGTATACACTAGATACATAACTAATGATCTGTGTGTATCTTCAAAAATGTCTTCTTTTTAGGTTTAAACTAAAGCATCAGGGCTATAGTGAGTAAGGGGGGGTGTAGTTATTCTGCGGAGGGAGAAGGGAAGGCCATCAAGGCATGATGCATAAGGTGTGAAAAATCACACTATAATAGATAACCCCTAATGTGTGAGTTTAGAGGGGTACATAATGGCCAAAATACATTATAATAGTCCTAGCTAGAGTGGAGTAGTGAAGATCTAGGTGTATGAACTAGCCACTGGTCAACATAATACAATGATAGCTCTGTATACATGACTGCAGATTTGGACTACATATAGCAGTCCCTCATATATATAATTACAATGGCCATGAATTGCAGTAATATACATATGTCATAAGTGTTCATAGCCATGTACAATACACAGTGGAGTCTAGTATTCATATTGAATGAAGACATCTGGTACATAATAAGGTACACAACTCAGGTATGAGAACTGAAATCCCATAGGTACTATCGCGATCAAGGTAGTAGCATATATGGAATGCCACCATACTCTGATGCCTTCTACACACACCTTTAATGGTACATGTCCCATCATGTGTGTTGTCACTCCAGGAGACTCCTCTAGGTTGTATCTCGAGGATGCCTGGCAACTTACAATGTTTTTAGGGTTTTTTGATATGGATCAAGTCAGTTGACCTATATAACCTTTCCACTCTCAAGGCATGCATAAAACTCACTCATTTACAAGGCTTTTAGTTATAATTACTCAAAAGTTGACAATAAGGTGCAGGGATGAAGAACTCATCAGGCTAGCATACTTACATACAAAACACATGCATATAAATGGCTAAATCATGATAAGGATGTCACTTATAAATCAAATTGCACTAACAAACCAATAGGATGACAACTATTAGCTATTAATCAATATGAAAATGACCTAAATACACATTCAGGCATAAGCACAGTAAAGAAAGAGATGATGGCTGAACAGATCATAACAAAAAGAGCTTATATTCATGAAGAGTAAAAATGAGAAGCTGAAAGCATTATAGGCTTATAAATCCCCGAATTTGAACCTTTATTATAAAATCGATCTTAGGATTTATAGCCTTTACAAAAAGTACAGATCCTAAAAACTTGGATCTATTTTTACAAAAATACTCAAAAGTGACATTTTTTTCAAATTCGGGTTTGAAACCCTATCTAACTGCTTGTCTAACTACGATGAAGATTTAGTTCATTGACTGAATATTAAATAACTGAAGCAATGCTGGTGATCACTACTGTTGGTTCTCTGCCAGTTAAACCCTTGATTTCTCTTTGATAGCTAGGGTTGGTATCCTTTGGCGTGGTTATGTCATAGTGGATCTCACACAGACCTTTTCTGATGCATCCCTCAGCGCCCTTTGTCTTCAGATCACGTCCATGAACCATCTGCAGTTGCCCAAAACTGGTTTCATCTGACAAAAACTTGTTTTTAAACCTCTGTCCTCTTTTGGTGGTTAAGCGGCCAATCTATCGGACCCATTAGCTACTGAAAGTGGCGCTTTCAGTGGCTAATGGACTATTCAACCATCTGCGTAAGCCATCGAAAGCCCTGTTTCACCAAAATTATGAGGTTTTCATAAAAAATGTCTTCTCTAACCTATTGGCTTAGCTTTTCTCTTCTGCAGGCTTCATGCTAGGGGTGTTAACAATGCCTTAGCTGGTTTCCGGAGGCTGGAGACTGATGGCTACTTAAGCTAGGGTTGATAAGGCAAGGTGGCTGCTAGGATTTTCTTTGGATTCTTTAAGCTGTAGCCTTTCGAGTCTAACCATCCTGAGTAGTCTGGTATTGTCCTTTAAGTACCTTGTGTTCAGCCTTTTCAAGAAAATGTATCTTTCTCTCTGATCCAAATAGGATTTGTGTAGTATCTTATTTCTCTTAGTTAATGTCTCGTTGTTTCTCTTTAGTTCTCTTTCCAAGACCTCCATTTCATAAACCTGCCTTAGTAGCTGATTGATCTTTTGGCTTCTAGGTTTGCTGGAGGAAGGCCTTTCTGTTGGTTCTTCTTGTTCTTGTGGTGTGGGGGATGGTAATTCTTTAGTGAATGGAACAATTTGCAGAGCTAGAGCTGCATCCTCTCCTTGTTCTTCCTCAGAATATGAATAGGGTAGGTTTAAGACATTCTCCTGGTGTGTTTCTACCTCTTGACCTTTCTCACTAAAATCCAATTTTTTTTTTTCCTTCTTGGTCTTGGAGGAGGAGGGAGGTTGTTCTGTTGCTACAGTTGGGGAAATGGCCCTCCTCCTTCTTTTCCCACTCCTTGGAGTGCTGGATTTCTTGACAGGAGACTTCCCTTTCTCCTCTGGCTGAAGGCCTATCTCAAAGCCATTCTAAAACAAAAAATAAGGCCAAGCAATGTTTCTTCTCTTCAACAACTCCTGGACCAATAGCTGGATAAGACCACAGTGGCACAGCCTGCTAGCAATACTGGATGGTTGGGATTTCACTTGATGTGCCATCTTCCCTAGACTCTTGTGTAAATAAAAGGGCAGATTAAGAGGATTTTTACCTGTGAAGTGGTTCATGAGTTTGAAATGATAGACCATTGCTCTATTGTATCTCCCTTCATAAGTTAAATAGACCACAATGTCCTTTAGCAGTTGTTTCCAGTTCTCTTCCAGCCATGATGATGGCACACTCTTCTTCCATGTTATTCCCCCATGCTCAAGCTTGAGATATGACCTAAATTCCACATATTTGGGTATGGTGGTCTTGAACCACTTCTCTCCTGTGCAAGGGAGTCCAGTCACTTTTGAGATTAGTGCTTCATCTATTAGAAATTCCTCCCTTCCTATGACTACTTTTGAACCATCAAAAGATAGGGAAAACACTTTAGCCACCTGCTGATGGAAACCCTGTATTTTTTCACAGAATTTGTAGTATCCTACCTCATGGAACAGTCTGCAAACCTCTGGATGGGCCTCTAAATAACTGACATCACCTAACTCCTACCTGAGATTCAGGCCACTCTTCTTCATCCCGATGGGTGTATCTCCTAGGTACCTGCAAAATAGCCTTTAGACTTTGTATACAGTGTGCTTCAGTAAGCTTCTCCTTCAGAGCTCATTTTTCTGGTGGGAACAATGCTAATTTTGACAATGAAATACGATGGAGACCCAAGGCACTGATTATGAGGGTTTTCTGTCTTTTATGGAAGCTGAGGTCACCAAAATGATGACAGCAACTTGATCCTTGAGATCTCTTTTCCCACATAACCGTAACCTACTTCATCCAGAGCATTCGATGGCTATTTGATGACCTTTGGGATAGGTGGAGGAAAACTGGAGGTTGGCAGTCAGATCAATTTGTGCTATTTGCATAACGACCCTTTTCACGCATTTCCCATGTAGTCATATGGATCCATATCTTTTCAGTGGGTAATCATGCTCTAAAAATGATCTTTTGTCTTGCTGATGGGGTTGGATGTGATAGTTCCCAATCGTTTCCTTATTTTTCCCTTTCGGTGGTTTAAGATCCTCCATGATTTTGTCAGCTAGCCACCGAAAAGTTGGCTTTTGGTGGCTAAATAAATGTTATCTTTCTTGCTTAAGCTGCCAGAACCTTTACCCCATCACTGTGGTGAATTTCTACTTTCGGTAGATAGCGACTTTGTCAAAAACCTATTTTAACTGTCGAAAACCTGTTCTTTTGGTGTTCAACACAAATGCCATATCTTTCGCCTAAACCACCGAAAAGGTTTTTCACCCGATATTTATTTTCCAAATTTTGATGGTTAGCATATGTGTTGCACCCTTTTCTAATCTGTTGAAAATGACCCTTTTCGATGGCTAATGAGATGTTTTGAGCCTTTCCTAAGCCACTAGATGTACCTTTCCCAATATTGCTTGCCACTCGCTTTCGGCTGTTTAAACCCTTTTTATCTCTCTCTCTAGTCTGTCGAAAGCGCCCCTTTTTGGTGGCTAATGAGTTTTCTGTAGTCTCACCTAAGCCACTGAAAGTGTTACTTTGAACCTGCTTGCTCAGACCGCTTTCGATGGTTCACCTTCGGCCCACGTTCAAATGTTTAGCCACCAAAACATATGTTTTCGGTGGCTAATGATCTATGATAGTCCTCGCCTAAGCCACCAAAAGTTACAACTTGTCAAATTTTCATCCAAATAAAAAACAGAGGCTTTCAAACTGTCAGTGATATTCATATCCTTCATTGCATGAGTTAAATTCTTCATACTATCCAAATAAATTATTTTGGGAGATAACATCTGGCTCCTACTCGGGGATGGGAACCTCCCAATGAAGTCCCAAGAATCCTAGACCAAAATGCCTTTCCCTATAAGCAACTAAGTAACTTAACACTATCATTTACTATTCCATTGGGCATGGAGTTTATTCTGAAAGAAAAACAACCTACTATCTACTAATTTACAATAATAAGGCCTCAAAGCTTCAAATCAAATAGAGTTTCAAGAACCACCCATTCACTGTGCCATCAAATACCTCTTCCCCTTCCTGATTCTTCAGTTGAAGGTGTTATTCTTATGTACCTGGGCTATCACAAAAGGGCCAATCCACAAAGAGTCGAATTTTCCATGTTTCCCCTTATCCTGTCTGATAGCATCCCACTTGAGGACCCAATCTCCAACCTGGAAGTTGTCTACTTTTGATCTTTTGTCAAACATGCCCTTTATCCTTTGCTGATGGGCTTTTGATTTACCTACAACTTGCTCCCTGATTTGCTGTAACTCCACCAAGTCAATCATCCTTCTCACCATATCATTTGGTTCATCTTCCTCTTCCTGAAAGAACTTTGCCACTGGAAGGATGAGCTGGATAGGAAAAATGGCATCAGTGCCATAAACTAGCTTGAATGGAGAAGTCCCTATGGATATTTTGTCAATTACCCTATCGGCCCATAAAGCAAACTTAAGCTTTGAATCCCATCTTTTTTTATTTGTCTCCAGAAGTTTCCTGATGATTCTGACTAAGCTTTTGTTGGATGACTCAGCCAGGCCATTTCCTTGAGGATAATAGGATGTGGAGTGTACCAGTTGAATACCCATTAATTCACACATTTTGACTAAAGTCCCATCCTTGAAAGCTGGTGCATTATCAGTTACTAACCTTACTGGGAAACCAAACCTGCTAAAGATATTCTCATATAAAAATCTAATGATGACTTGATGAGTGGCATTCCTGGTGGGTACTACTTCTATCCATTTGGTAAAGTAGTCAGTGGCTACTAAGATCCATTTATGCTATCCACTGGAAGATGGATTTATTTCACCTATGAAATCTAAACCCCATTGCTAGAAAGGGTCATTCACCATAATAGGCCTAAGGGGCAAGGATTTGAGCTGATGCTTCCCTATAAATCTTTGGCATTGGTCACAGGCCCTTACAAAAGTGCATACATCAGCAAAGAGGACTGGCCAATAGTATCTTGCTCTTAAGATCTTGTGGGCTGTGGTTTTCCAATAGTGGTGGCCTCCACATGTACTGCTGGAATTAAAGTGATGCATGACCTGCTTTGCTTCCTCTTTATCTAGACACCTTAGCAAAATTCTAGACTGATCTCAGTACAGCAGTTTGTCAATTATGCAAAACTTAACAGATTTCAACTTAAGAGCTTGTGCTTGGTTAGGAGTGAGATCGGGAGAAACTTCTAATTTTTGCAAAAATTGAATGATACCTGAGTACCACTCACATGAAGATATTTTCTCAGCTACTGATGTAATGTCATTCTGATCTTGATTTACCTCTTCTTCTGCTGCTACTACAGTCTGCACCTTTGCTGATTTGACACTTGTGAAATTTATTCCCATCAGTTCATAGTTTTCTTTGGCCATGAGTTTGGCCAGACCTAGTCCCTTTACCAGCTTAGTGGGTTTCACCTCTATATAAAACTCAATGAGTTTGGAAATACACGTAGCTCTCTTCCCATCAATGTCAGGTTGATTCAAAACATCCTTCATAGCATATGAAGGGACATATGCAAGGACCTTTGCATGGAGAATGTAGATTCTGAAAGTCTTCAAAGATTTTATGAGAGCATAAGCCTGCTTCTCAATTGGGTCATACTTCAGCTCAGCATCTCTTAGGGTTTTGCTGAAGAATGCAATTGGATGATCAAGACCCTCATCATTCTTTTGTAATAGTATAGCTGCCACTGTGTCATAAGATGCAAAATAGAAAATGTAAAAACCCCTAGTGTGGTCAGGACTAATCATGGTTGGGGCCTCCATGAAAGCCTTCTTAATGCCTTCAAAATAGTTTCTTTCCTAGTCAGTCCACTTTATTTTTGCATCTTTTTTCAGCATGACTGTTATATGCTTTACCAGCTCAAAGAAATTAGGAATGAACCTCTTGAAAAAGTTTATCTTTCCTAAAAAGGATTGATTGTCTCTTTTTTACCTTGGTATTGACAGCTTTTGGATTGCTCCCACCCTTACCGGATCAATCTTTACACCTTTAGCTGAGACTATGTGGCCTAGGAGATTTCCTTCATTGAGTGCAAACTGGGACTTCTTGGGGTTCATTGATATTCCATACCTTCTACACTTTAGAAATACCTTCCTTAAATGCTGCAAGTGGTCATGATGGCTATGAGAGTAAACTGTTAGGTCATCCAAATATATCAGCACAAACTTATCTTTTATCCCTACAAAAGCTTGGTCAATGGCTCTATGAAAAGTAGCCCCAGCATTCATTAGCCCAAATGGCATTTTAGCATACATGAAGGTGCCCCGAGGGGTGGTAAAGGTAGTCTTCTCTTGGTCATCAGGGTGCACAACAACTTGGTTGTATCCAGAGAAGCCATCAAGGAAGGACATAAACCTAGCCCCCGATAGTTTTTGTAGTAGGTTTTCCCTCTTGGGCAATGGATAGTTGTCTTTCTTGGAACACTTGTTCAGGTTCCTAAAATCCACACACAACTCAATTTCTACATTTTTGTTTCTTACCACTACTAGGTTTGCAATCCACTTGGAATACCTAAGGGGGATTATGATATTGGCTTTGAGGAGCTTTTGGGTTTCCTTTTCAATCACTGGTAATAGGAGAGGGTTGATGGATCTCAACATCTGCTTAAAAGGAATGGTGTCCTTCTCCAAAGGAATTCTGTGCTGGATGATATTGGTGTCATAATTTTTTAGGTCACTATATTCCCAGGAAAAGACATCAGCAAACTCTTTTATCAAGCTGCAAAATTTAGACCTCTGATCAGAATTCAATCTAGTGGACATATTTATTAGTTTTGGATGGCTTTGGCTCCCTATGTTTTGCTCTTGGATAGCAGGATCTAGCTGCTTTTTGGCAAGCTTGAAAGGGATGTCATTGTGATAAAATAGCTCTTCCAGTGGTACTAGACCTTAGGGTATGTAGTTACTGGGAAATTGGACAATGTTCTGATCAGCCACTTTATCTTTTAACTTGAGCTGTTTGGATTCCTCCATGTTTAGGTTTTCCTGGTCTATGTGTATATCAGAGAATTCATCTACTAACTACAGGAGTTTACTAAGCTCATCATCATTCTCAAACACCCTCCAAAATTTGACATTATCTGGCAAAGAGGGTCAGTACTTGACCTGAACATCATAGCTGAGCTTAGGGGGTAAAGGAGGAACAAACAAACTTGCAGAGATAGCTAGGGAATCAGCCAAGTGATTCAAAGCCCTAGGTATATATGACAGTTCAAAAAACATAAAGGAGTCTCTGAGTTTCCATACCTCATCCATGTAGGCCTTTATTAGTCTGATATTTTTTGTCTAAAAAGTGTTGTTGACCTACTGTATGATGAGGTCTGCATCTCCAAAAATCTTCATGCACATGATCCCCATCTCCTTGGCAGCTTTAACTCCTAGCAACAAAGCTTCATATTCTGCTATGTTGCTAGTGGTTTTGAAATCAAGCTTATAAGACAGATGGATGTTTTCCTTAGATGGGGAGATCAATACTACACCTGCACCTATTGAGCTTTGAGTGCTAGCCCCATCAAAATACATGGTCTAGATTTCTATGGTCACTTCTTCGGGCTGCTGACAGGTGGGCTTAGTGAGCTGGATGATGTCTGCTGATAATCATCTATTTGCAAAATGCATGACCCAAAATCAGTTTCCATTGCATATATGGGGTGATTCACTGAGTTGCTCTCCTTGCTTATGATGTAGGCTAGCTGATTTTCCTGGTATAGCCTCTTGTTCTCTCCTCCAAACATGGGAATGGTGGCATATGTAAGATCCATCTGAAGGGTTCCACCTAGTCTTTTTCTCCATGACCGAGACAACAAGAGACCAAATTTTGGAGGGATACCGGCCATTACAATGTCCATCATGATGCTTTTCGAAGGTAGCTGACTTAGGTTCACAACAAGGTCTTTGATGAGGCCCAAGAACTTGACCTTCTTGGAGTCAAAGGAGAATAAATCATGGTAGGGCTTGGTGATTGCTGAGACCAAGCTCATCCATTACAGCCTTTGGCATTAGGTTATGAGAGGCTCCTAAATCCAGCAAACAGTTATGAAGGATTTTATCATGGATATTCAAGGATATGTAGAATGGTGGGCATGAGTCCTTTAGGTCTTCGATCATGGGGCCCAGGGTTACAATAGGCTTGTCATCTTCTAGGTTCACCAAGTCAGTATCAATGTGCACCTTGGGCTAAAGGGAATTTAGAATGGAGGACTTGAATGCATCATTTTTCATTAGCTCAATTAAAGGAAAAGGGACTTTCAATTTTTGAATTTCAGACTCAAGGTTGAAAGAATAATGCAGCCTATCTAGAAACCTTACCTCATGAACTGGGGGTTTGAGTTGGATTTGATCGGGAATGGCTGAAGGTGCTGGTTTCTGCAATGCTTTGGATGTGGTAGCCACCTTCTTTGGTAAAACAAAAACCTTTATAGTTGGTGTAGTAGGATGCTGGATAGGTACAACATTCTTCTTGATAGGAGAAACTAGCCTAGACCTGAGCTGGTAACCTCCCTGACCATCAACTTGATAGACAGCCTCTTCAGTGATCTGCTCATCAATTAGGGCTTCTTCATATTATGCCTGTGTCAGAAAAGAACAGTCCACCTCATCCTCCATGTAGTGGATGTTGTCTTCAGCTTCTCCTTCTTCTTCAATGAATTCTGGCTCTTCTTCCAATACAACATTTTGAAATGGAGCTCTTATTCTCTGATCTTCCCCTTGGTTCCTCTCCCTTCTGAGAATCTGAACTGCGGGGTTTCCTCTTCTATAAGGAAAAAAATTGGGTTTTAAGGAGCAAAGTCACTTGGCCCTTTACCCCTCACAGGTAGATGTCCTTGGTCTTTCAATTTAGACATTTCAGCAGTCAGGTTATCTAACAGTTTGGTCATTTTTTCAATCTTGTTCTCTGATGCAGAAGCCCCACTAGAGTCTGATGGTTGCTTCTTCCTGTCTATCTTCCCCTTGACCTTTTGAGATGTCAGAATGTTTGACTCTACCTCTAGGGCAGAATCCTACATGAGTGATAAGGAGGCAGACCTCCTTTCTCTAATAAGTAGGCAGAAATCAGAGTCAAAGGAATTTACATAAGTTATCCTAGCTGAGGTATCAGCGGGGATCTTGGTGTACATATTTTTGAATCTCTTGGTAAAGTTGGAGACAGACTCCCCATTTTCGCTTTTCATGTTTCTGAATTCTGTGATATAGTAGAGGTGGTATCTCCTCTCTCCCCAATGCTTTAGGAAAATATCATCTAGGGCCTCTATGCCTACCACTAATCCAGTAGGTAGTTCCTTAAACCACTTCCTAGTCTGACCATCTAGGCTTTACACAAAAACCCTAGTCCATACATATTCTTGCTTTATGTTAATGTTTTCAGCATAGTTTTAAAATGCCTCTAGATGTTCTTCAGCAGTGAAATCCCCTTCCCCTGGAAACTTAGGAATATACTTGAGATAATCCCTAGTAGGCATGGTTGAGAGGGGATTTGGCAGAATTAGGGGGGCATACCTAGCCACCAGGATCCTCTCCATATTGGTCAATTTAGGGGAATCCATATTGGAAATGGGTGTGGACAGGGTTGAGGAAGGCAGCACTGATGGAGATACTTGCTGAGAAGGTGGTGGTATACTTATCCCAGTGGAGTCACCAGGGATTGGATCTTCACAAGAAATAGTGCTTGAAGATGCCCAAACCCTAGATTTTTCTGATGTATCTATAAATTCCTGAGAATTAAGAGTTTTAGCAGAAGAAATAATAGCAAAAATATTTCTTGAAATACCTAATGTAGCTTTTCATGCAGCACTGCTGGTCTGTCTCAGTAAAGCCCTAGCTCTTCTCAAAATTTCTTCTGGATCTAAAACCAGTGTTGCTGGTGGCCCCTTAGGGTCTGCTCTAGTACTTGGTCTTCTTGAAGCCACCTTATTTCAATGGAGTCACCAAATAGATGATTACAACCATAATAGTGTCCAAGCTTTATCTATCATCAAAGCAAGGATATTATGTCGTCTCCAAGGGAAGCTAAGCTTCAGTCTCCTTCCCCGGCAACGGTGCCAATTTGTTATCACTCCAGGAGACTCCTCTAAGTTGCAACTCGAGGATGCCTAGTAACTTACAATGTTTTTAGGGTTTTTTGATATGGATCAAGTTAGTTGACCTATATAACCTTTCCACTCTCAAGGCATGCATAAAACTCACTCATTTACAAGGATTTTAGTTATAATTGCTCAGAAGTTGACAATAAGGTGCAGGGATGAAGAACTCATCAGGGTGGCAGACTTACATACAAAACACATGCATATAAATGGATAAATCATGATAAGGATGGAACTTATAAATCAAATTGCATTAACAAACCAATAGGATGATAGCTATCAGCTATTAATCAATTTGAAAATGACCTAAATACACATTCAGGCATAAGTACAGTAAAGAAAGAGATGATGGCTGAACAGATCATAACAAAAAGAGCTTATATTCATGAAGAGTAAAAATGAGAAGTTGAAAGCATTATAGGCTTATAAATCCCCAAAGTTGAACCTTTATTATAAAATCAATCTTAGGCTTTATAGCCTTTTACAAAAAGTACAGATCCAAAAAACTTGGATCTATTTTTACAAAAATACTCAAAAGTGATAGTTTTTTCAAATTAGGGTTTGAAACCCTACCTAACTACTTGTCTAACTATGATGAAGATTTAGTTCACTGATTGAATATTAAATAATTGAAGCAATGCTGGTGATCACTGCTGTTGGTCCTCTACCAGTCAGACCCCTGATTTCTCTTTGATAGCTAGGGTTGGTATCCTTTAGCGTGGTTATGTCATAGTGGATCTCACACATACCTTTTCTGATGCGTCCCTCAGCACCCTTTGTCTTCAGATCATTCCCACGAACCATCTACAGTTGCCCAAAACCTGTTCTGTCTGCCAAAAAATTGTTTTTAAACCTCTGTCCGCCTTCGGTGGTTGAGCAGCCAGTCTATCGGACCTGTTAGCTGTCGAAAGTGGTGCTTTCGGTGGCTAATGGACTGTTCTACCGTCCTCCTAAGCCACCGAAAGCCCTGTTTCACCAAAATTATGAGGTTTTCATAAAAAATGTCTTCTTTGACCTATTGGCTCAACTTTTCTCTTCTAGAGGCTTTGTACTATGGGTGTTAATAGTGCCTTGGTTGGTTTCAGGAGGCTGGAGACTGATGGCTGCTTCAGATAGGGTTGATAAGGCAAGGTGGCTGCTAGGGTTTTCTTTGGCTTCTTTTAGCTATAGCCTTTGGAGCCTAACCATCCAGAGTAGTTTGGTATTGTCCTTCAGGTACCTTGTGTTCAACCTTTTCAAGAAAATGTATCTTTCTCTCTACTCCAAATAGGATTTGTGTAGTAGCTTGTTTCTCTTAGTCAATGTCTCGTTGTTTCTCTTCAGTTATCTTTCCAAGAACTCCATTTCATAAAACTGCCTTAGTAGCTGATTGATCTTTTGGCTTCTAGGTTTGATGGAGGAAGGCCTTTCTGTTGGTTCCTCTTTTTCCTGTGGTGTGGGGGATGGCAATGCTTTAGGGAATGGAACAATTTGTAGAGCTAGGGCTTCATCCTCTCCTTGTTATTCCTCAAAATATGAATAGGGTACATTTAAGACATTCTCCTAGTGTGCTTCTTCCTCCTAACCTTTCTCACTGAAATCGAAATTCCTTTTTGCCTTCTTGGTCTTGGAGGAGGAGGGAGGTTGTTCTGTTGCTGTAGCTGGGGAAATGGCCCTCCTCCTTCTTCTCCCACTCCTTGGAGTGTTGGATTTCTTGGTAGAAGACTTCCCTTTGTCCTCTGGTTGAAGACCTGTCTCAAAGCCATTCCAGAACAGAAAATAAGGCCAAGCAATGTTTCTTCTCTTCAACAACTCCTGGACCAATAGATGTATAAGACCATGGTGGCACAGCCTGCCAGCAATCTTGGATGGCTGGGCTTTCACTTGATGTGCCATCTTTCCTAGACTCTTGTGTAAATAAAAGGGCATATTAAGAGGATTTTTACCTGTGAAGTGGTTCATGAGTTTGAAATGATATATCATTGCTCTATTGTATCTCCCTTCGCAGGTTAAATAGACCATAATGGCCATTAGTAGCTGTTGCCAGTTCTCTTCCAGCCATGATGATGGCACACTCTTCTTCCATGTTATTCCCCTATGCTCAGGCTTGAGATATGATCTAAATTCCACATATTTGGGTATGGTGGTCTTGAACCACTTCTCTCCTGTGCAAGGGAGTTCAGTCACCTCTGAGATTAGTGCTTCATCTATGAGAAATTCCTCCCTTCCTATGACTGCTTTTGAACCATCAAAAGACAGGGCAAACATTTCAGCCACCTGCTGATGGAAACCCTGTATTTTTTCACAGAATTTGTAGCAGCCTACCTCCTGGAACAGTTTGCAAACCTCTGGATGGGCCTCTAAATAACTGACATCACCTAACTCCTTCCTAAGAGCCAGTCCACTCTTCTTCATCCTGATGGGTCTATCTCCTGGGTACCTGCAAAACAGACTTTAGACTTTGTATACAATGTGCTTCAGCAAGCTGCTCCTTCAGAGCTCATTTTTTCTGGTGGGAACAATGGTAATTTTGACAATGAAATACGATGGAGACCTAAGGCACTGATTATGAGGGTTTTCTGTCTTTTATGGAAGCTGAGGTCACCAAAATGATGATAGCAGCTCGATCCTTGAGATCTCTTTTCCCACATAACCATAACCTACTTCAGCCAGAGCATTCAATGGCTATTTTATGACCTTTGGGATAGGTAGATGAAAATTGGAGGTTGGCAGTCAGATCAGTTTGTGATATTTGCATAACAACCCTTTTCACTCATTTCCCAGGCAGTCATATGGCTCTAGATATTTTTGGTGGGTAATAATGATCTAAAATGATCCTTTGTCTTGCTGACAAGTTTGGATGTGACAGTTCCCAACCATTTCCTTATTTTGGCCTTTCGGTGGTTTAAGATCCTCTGTGATTTTGTCAGCTAGCCACCGAAAAGATGGCTTTTGGCGGCTAACTAAACGTTATCTTTCTTTCTTAAGCCACAGGAACCTTTACCCTTTCGCCGTGGTGAATTTATGCTTTTGGTAGATAGTGAATTTGTCAAAAACCTTTTTTAACTGCCGAAAACCTGTTCTTTCAGTGTTCAACACAAATGCCATAGCTTTCGCCTAAACCACTGAAAAGGTTTTTCACCCGATATTTATTTTCTAGCTTTCGGTGGTTAGCATATGTATTGCACCCTTTTCTAATATGTCAAAAATGACCCTTTTTGGTGGCTAATGAGATGTTCTTAGCCTCACCTAAGCCACCGAATGTACCTTTCCCAATGCTACTTGCCACTCGCTTTCGGTGGTTTAAACCCTTTTTATCTCTCTCTCTAGTCTGTCGAATGCACCCCTTTTCGGTGGCTAATGATTTTTCTGTAGTCTTGCCTAAGCCACCAAAAGTGTTACTTTGACCCTGCTTGCTCAAACCTCTTTCGATGGTTCTCCTTCAACCCACGTTCAACTGTTTAGCCACCGAAACATAGCTTTCCAGTGGCTAATGAGCTATGATAGTCCTCGCCTAAGCCACTGAAAGCTACAACTTGTAAAATTTTCATCCAAATAAAAAATAGAGGCTTTCAAACTATTAGTGATATTCATATCCTTGATTGCATGAGTTAGATTCTTCATACTATCAAAATATATTATTTTGGGAGATAACAACGTGAATAGAGTTGTTGAGGTCAAACATGATGAAACACCATCTAATTACTGATAATTGATCTATACAGTTAACAGACATGATACATACCACTAATGATGAAAATGAGTGTCAATGTTATGAGTGCATTCAATAAGTGAGAATAGAGGTGTTTAGGTCAAACACTTGAATAATCCATTGATCAAGGGACATTGATGTATTCCCAAATCTATCAATGACAAGAGAACTTGCCACTCCTGACTGCAAGTCTCAATAAACTCAACTGACTCTAGATCCCAATTCTAGAATAAATGATCTAAAGTTGATGGAACCGAATCTGATGGAAGGAGTACATTAATGAATCCCCCATCGACCAACACTAGGTGCACCGAAAGGATGGATAATTTCGAATAAATCATATGAACAAGATATACACAAACTAATAGCCATGTGTGTCTCTCACACATACCGAATTCAATTAGCATGTGAAAGACACCCTATGAATAACAATCAATGATGAAAACTACTAACAGAGGAGAGGAAACCACAAGTAGGGTCTAATGGAATCCAAGACATGACACAAATCCCAATAGAAGGGAAACCACTCAGTTAGTGACCAATGATGAGATGTCATGTGTTGATTTCAGGGTCACCTACAAATGATGAAAGTAGGACCAGGGTTCCATGTAGGACCACAAATCTATGATGTACTGGGAATGGCCGATATGTAGAGTCAAGATAACTAAGGAATGGCCAAATCAGGATAAATACTTTCTTCAAACTAGAGCATGAGGCAGATGGAGACACTTAGGAAGCATAGACTCAATGTAAAAATTGGGAGAACTCTATGACACAAGAGGCATGAACAAAGGCTCCATAGGGACTAGAAGCTTAAGGAGTCAGTGGAGGAATCTCTAAATAATAGGTACAACTTCTAAGGTCATACTAGAAACCTGGTACATGATAAGTATACTCATAAACTATGTTATGATTGAAGGAGACACGACAACTACCAATATAAGAGAATATCATTTCCCATCCAGTTTTTTTTATGTTATTTTTTTCTTTTTTTCTTTTTCATATTATAAATATTGAAAAATAATACAATTTGCTTATAGTACAACAGAGAGGAAACAAGTGTCGTGATCAAGAAAACTAGTTATAAGAAATGGAACATACCTATGCTCAATACAAGGAAATGCATGCAAGATAAGGACACTCGAGGGAATTTTTCCTCTAGGGTGAGGGGTGATCAAGCTGCAAAGGATAAATAAGAGGCTCTACTTGGATATAATTTAGACAATATCGAGATAAATAGCTTATAAAAGTGAAGTGGAGAGACGACATTAATCTCAATAAGGAAAGAAGACGGATGGGATGCATTTACAACTTGATATAAGGCAGGAGTCCCTAAAGGAGATATCCAACATAATAGATGAGAAAGAAAATGAGGTTTCCATTCAAAGTCATGGTGGGACTACAAGGTAATCCCATACCTAATGAGGATGCTCAGCATGGGAACCATACGGAAAAACAAGTTCTAACTAGGTTACCCACGATCGGGAAATATCTACCACTTACATAATGACACTTCTATAAGCAACAAGGAGGTTTTGTGTCAATAAGAAGCAGGTGCGTACCTATGGTTTAAGTGACATAGTCATGGGAAAATGAAAAAATGCAAACAGAGTGAAATCCTATCCTATATTCCAGTGACAAGATATGCATGTCGAAGGTACAAGCATACTAGGCACAACCCCTTACCACCTAAAGAAACTGTTACACAAAAAATCCTTACACTGTAACATTAGTCCATATAGCTCAAAAAACTATGTAAGGATGGATAAATGACTAGAGTGAAGCTACAAAATTTTTCTAGGTAAAACCATAATGTGTACACTAATGTAAAAATTTCCATCTGAGGCTGGAGGATCACACATTGGTCATTGAATGTGAGGGAGGCAATAGAAGTATTGCCTCAACCTTTAAACGGTTGACTAATATTTCTTCCATTGAAACAATAAATCAAAATATGTGCTTTCCTCTTTCAAACACAAGTCAAAAGTGATATGGATAATCTATTCTCTTGCAAGAGTGCAAAACGAGGATATCCATATAAGTCTCAATTTCAATGACAGGAGGCTCTTAGGGGTTCATCAAGATGGTATGAAAAAATATCCTTTGTGTTGCCTTTAACATATAGACCATACTCATCCAAAGGGAGCATAGTGTGATCAATATCCTCATCTAAGGTAAACCAGGACTCATCATGCTCAGTCCTTTCAAGATCTTATAGGGAAGAAAATATAGAATGTAGGTCCTCCCAAGGCCTTTCAGGAAAACTCATGGTATCGACAATCGCTTCATTCAGGGGAAAATTATCATCCAAAAAATTATGTGAGCAAGTTGAGTGTACCACCAAAGAGGGAGGGAGCATGGGATATACCTCCTTTGTCCTCGAAGAGGAAATATCATGGTCTACATTATTTTCATATGAATCTTGAAAAGTGACCTTTACTACAGACAACAACATAGTGTTAGGATTATTATTAATCCTCCCTTTAACCACATAGTGTAATTGTCTATTTTCCTATATTAGGAGGTCTTCATCACTCCACTAGTGCATGGGGCACACACCTATGGAACATCTGCTACTTATTGTACCTCCATGCATGATTTTAGGTTCCCTAGGGACCAATCCCTATAATTTAGGAATCCACTCTGAATGCCACTAGTAGTCTCCAACAGTTGACTTTAGTAGGTATTTAGTTAAGTCTAGTTATGCTCTGATTCCCATCCTTTAGATCACTCTCAGTCATCCTAGAGCCAGTTTCCATGATTCAAGGGAAGTAGGACACATTTTCTCACCTACCCTCTTAAGTTAACCAATTGTAGACTAAGTTAGTTATTCAGAGTTGCATTAGTGAGATCTAGTGATGATTTTCCCACACTGAGTTAGCAATGGAGTCAGTCTGAGTTGGTATTTTCAAATCCTATATTAGGCATTTTAATTCTCATATATGTATAAACATTGTATTATATATTATTTACTAAATATGAGGATTAATACTAATTAATGGAAATATATCATTCATTCCAATTATTGGTCTCATGAGTGTTTTATTCTTCATCATCTATTGATATGAGTTTCTCAATTATTCTCTCTCCTCTACAACATTAATTATCCATTTGAATTATGTAGGCCTAATAATCCTACGCTTCATTGAATTTAACACATAGACATTCTGACAGATGGTTCCCTTCACTAGATTCAACTAGAGAAGGGAGAGTCCTAGTATCACTCAAATATGAAGTATGAAATGGGATCAGACTCAACAATGGTAGAGAACCATTGAAAGTGGAATTGATAGACATAATTGGAGCCAAAATATTAAATGTTCCTATGCGATAGATACATATCAACACCAGTGTTCTCAGTTGTTGGCTAAGTATTCTCAATAACTGGGACCGCAGGTCCCGGCGATGCAAAGGAACTAGAATTAATCAGCAATAATTGAACGATAGTTACAATTATTCCTTTGTGAAGAAAGGATACAGTGCAGGACATAGACGATATGATCGCCTTCATGGCATAAATCCAATTCCGACCCAACAAAAAGTTGTAGGGGTGCATCAACCACCTCAACCTCGATCGACACAATATTCCTTCCCAACTAGACCTAAAGAGAAGGAATAATGTTATGTATTCTAAATGAGCATCCATAAAATCTTGTCAATATAGTCATAGATTGAGAAAATTGGGGAGAGCCAAGACCCTTCCAATAAGATAACAACATGACTAATGTCAAATTTACTTCATCAATAACCATGTGTTTGATGGTGTTGTTTAGACACTCCACATGGACTTGAAAATACACATGGTAAGGAAATAAAGGCTAGACATCAGCTATCTCAAAATTGATCGTACTCAAACTAATTAAACCATGAGCTCCCAAAGAATCCAAAAAGGAATTCCTTTGTGAGGGACAAGTCTAAAGAACTTCTAAGGCTAACATTGCACCGAGCGCTAAAGGAGTCCTTTTGGCACATGTGGTATAGACTCAGGTTTATCAATTTATAATGGGATCTCAAGAGGTGGGGGATATTTCCCAAATTCGATTGTGATCGACCATAATCATGTGAATGGGCCACAACATGTATACCTAATAACATATTGATACAACCATGACCACTTTCCAGGCCTTGTGGGTTTTGACTTCCACTAGGTCCACTTCTGGTCGTTGAAGTCCTTGAAGTCATATTTTGATTATGTGGAAGGGGATCAGTCAACATAGTTGGGATCTATGCAATGAAATTATAGGCCTCGTCAATCATAGGGAACAAGTGTGTAACATGGTCTCCTCCACAAAGCTTACATGGGAATTTGAACTTCGATTTAGTCTATTGGGTATGATTGTCATTGATGTCAAAAAGGTTCATTAATAACAAAGGAAAAATAAAAACAAGTAGAACATGTTGAATATTGATGTCTATTATAGCTCAAAATGACACATCTTTTCCTGTGACCACTTTCCTATGTTTTCGTTGCATGTTGACACTTCCATGACGACACTTCAAGAAAGCCACTAAAAGTCACTGAAAAAACACCTAACTTGGAGGACCCATATCTTAAGTTTTATAACTTCATTTGACCTCATTTCTACACTGTTGGAAAGGTATCTGTGTTAGCTAAAACTTTTTAGAAGACACCAAAGTCTGAAAATGCCCAGAAATACCCTTAAAATGAGTTTTGATGTCTACACGAGTTCCTTAAGGAAACCCATGTATGTATGTGACTTGCTACATATAATACTCGCGTGTGCCTTAAATACATGACTTTTTGCATTGAAACCCACGTATGCCTCTTCGTGTATGCGACTATTGTCTCTGCAACCCGTGTATGCCTCCAAAAAATGTCAAAAAAATACGTATTTTGAAATTTGGGTAGTTATGCAACTGACTCCTTCAGTTGTAACTACTTTGTCTTCAACCCTAACTCTTCATAAACCATATAAATAGAGGTAGGGAGGTTCATGAGGGGGGACTTTAATGTTTGCATTGTTATGCTGGAGGAATTGGAGCTCTCTTTGCCCACACCTTTTCCCTAGAAGCATTCTCCTTGTGTTGCAGAGTTTGGAGGCTGAGTTCCTTGGAGAAGAGAAGCAGCAAAACCGGATCAAGGTTTCGTGAGGTGCCCAACTTGAAGAGAAGTTATACTTTTACTTGTTTTCAAGATTAATAAAGATGTCATGTACTTCTTCTTCCCAAATCATTGTTCAATGTGTGATTGAATCTTTGTTTATGATCATATTTTGATGTTAATCAGATTATAATTTCATGTTTCATTGATTATAATTAATTTATATGTGGTCATATTGGTTTGAGGAAAGTATAATTCATTTTGGAGGTCTCTTGGAGCGAGAGGAGCAAGAGGAGCAAGAGGAGAAAGAGGAGGATTGAAGGGATGCTTGGATCAACCTTCATTTGGATAAGGTATAAACCATTCTAATCTCTAAATCTTGTTTATATTTGCTTGCAGAACCATTTGCATCCACCTTTCAACCCCAGTACGTTGATGGCCTCTTAAACCCTTGCCATAGGAAACTTTCCTTTACAACAAAACTGGCGACTCCGCTAGGGAGAGGCTTGTCTATTTGGGGTTTCTCTGTATTTCTTCCAGCCTTAACAGCTTTCCTGCCTTCCTAGGTTAGTTTTTTATATTTTGTGAGATTTTTGTCATCCATACGTGACTTTCAAGCTAAAAAGTCGCATGTCTGTGTTGTATACGTGGCTTCCACTACCTGTAACCTACGTGTCATACACGACATGCCTTAAGGAAACCCGTGTATACACCTAAATTTGTGTTTTTTCATCATTTTTTAGGGATTTTTGGGTGATTTGAGGGCTGTTTGTAGGGTCTTCAAGGGTCCTCTGCATGTGCATGACTCCCGAGGGGTTGTTTTATCTCTGTTAGGTGCTCTTTGTCTATCTTGTAAGTCTCTTTCAAGTCTTTGAACTTTTTTTACTACTTTCCCCCCCACCTCCTTCTTTGGATTGACCTTGTTGGAAAAGTTACTAAGCAACCTTTGTTTGTGGGTTTAGATTCATACTTGGGACTTCTTGACCTTTGTTTATGTTAGTCTTATTGCTCAGTCTCTTCATTCCAAAGTTGTTGGCTTGTTTACCTTTGTGAGCCTTCCTTTCAAAAGAGGTTGATATCCAACTTTAGGGAAACCTAGGGTTTGTTTGTCAGGTGTAGAGTTGTTGTCTATTTTCTTTGCTTACAGTACTTACTTGCATTAGTTGATAGGCCATTTTTTCTTTTTCATTTATAAAAGAAAAATAAAAAACACATGTTTGCTTTATATGCATGTAGATTAGGTTTTTAGTCTAGATTGCATGGCATATCATTGTTTTTGAAAAAAATTAAAAGAATTTGTTCTTTTGTGGGTTTCAAGTTTTTTATTTGAAAAAAGAAAGAGAATATTTTTTGCTTTTTGCATTTCATTTCTCTTTTCTTAGTCATTTTCTTTTAACTTTGAGTCAAAACACCACATAAGTTTCATGCCATTTAACCTTTGACTAAAATCAGCCCTTAAAATAAACGATATAATTTAAAAATTATTAGTAAGTTTTATTTTATAGGGTCATAAACCAACTAGCTCAGGCTAGACTTATGGATTAGGGAGTTTTAACTCTCCACAAGTGTTAAAATTTCAGATGTAGTTGGCCAATAACTAGGTAGACCCTTTTCTATGTGGATTGTATCTAGGAAGCTCCTCTCAAACATGAGTTAAGCATGAGGCCGCGTGGAGGATTAGACTGAGGAGATAACCCTTTGATTCCTTGTCAAACCATAGACCAAGGTTTTTGCGCATCTGGGGATTATGTCTTAGATAGGATTTCAGGCTTTGCTACCCTGCCCATGTGTACAAACCAAGCTTGCGACTGTCCCCCCAGACTGTCAATATAGTTAAGGTATCCTTTAGTATCTTTGACATCTAGGGTTCATACATAGGTACACCGGAAGGTTATTTCTAGTTGACCATGGATGGGCTTGGAAGGTAACCCCAGTAGAAGGCCTGGGAGGGCGATGGGTGATTCCTCTACTTCTACCTAAGAACATCTACAGGGATGCCAAGTAATTGTCTATCAACTTTCTTTTGGAAAGCATATCTTATACTCGTTCGTCTGTTTGGCTTTAGGAATTTTTTAGTGAGTTCTGTGTGGTTTTTCTGTACTTAGTGTGCCTTTAGGTGTGTGCTTTGTAATTTTGGTTACCTTTCAACCTCAGAATTTGTCTCCTAGTTTGAAAATATGGCTAACACCCCTTCAAACACTAACCAAGAGATCCCCATTCTGGGAACTCCTTGTACTATTCCTCTCATAGGGAATGTTGGTGTTCCATTGATGGCCACCCTAAATCTACCTGGATTCACCCTAGGGCTACCGGTGTGGTTTTTTTCCGCTCCAACTACCCTGAATTCTCCTGATGCTTCTCAAGTAAGCTCCTTATATCAAGGGCATCAAAACACTGCTTCCCCTTCACCTGTAGTTGATTCTCCTTCTCCTTCTACCTCATGCAGTGAAAGTACTGATACTAGTAATCGATAGTCTAAAAGGGGTAAAATAAGGAGGAATAGGAAGAAGGCACATAAGAAAGGGGGCACCAATTCAACCTATGCAAGTCAAGTTGAACCTCACCACCCATCCTATTTACTTCATGCTAGGGGCACCTATCCAACCTCTATAGGTAATGTTGTATCTAAGCACTCAACCTCTGCAAGTCAAGTTGATCTTCACCATCCAGCCTTTGTTGATCATGCTGGTGGGATCCTTCCAACATTTCCATTTCATGTCGGATCTAGTCACTCAGCCTATGTAGTTCATGCTAAGGGCACTTGTTCAACCTCTGATGTTCAATTTGAACCTCCCCATCCAACCCCTGCAAGTCATGTTGGACCCATCCACCCAGCCTCTAAAGTTCATGTTGGGGGCACACACTCAACTGTTGTAAAGTATGTTGATCCTAACCATTCAGCCTCTATTGTTTATGTTGGTGGTGCCCTTCCAACCTCTACAAGTCATGTTGGACCCAGTCTCTCAGCCTCTGCAAGTCATGCTGGGGGCAGTCTCTCAGCCTTTGTGGTTCATGCTGAAGACAATCCGTCAACCACTGCGAATCATGTTGACACTATTGAAAAGAATACCCGTTCAAAACAAAATCCCAAGTTTCCTTGTAAGCTTTGTGAGGGAGACCACCTTACTTATAAATTCCCTTCCATTGTGGAGATGCGAAGAGTTTGGTTTCATGGTCATCCCGTTTTTGAACATTTTGAAGTCTTTCAACAACCAACCTCCCTCACTGCTAGTCATGTTGACACCATTGAGAAAACTGGTCATTTGAAGTGCAAGCTTAAGTTCCCTTGTAATCTATGTGAGGGAGATAATCTTACTCACCAATGCCCTTCTATTGCAGAGGTGCAAAGAGTGTGGTCCAAGACTCAAGAATTTCCTTCTCCTAAACAACCTATAGTTTCTCGATTCTATTGTCGATCAATCCCACTCTTCCTTTAGAGAGTGAAGTGTCTGCTAGTCACATTTTATTCACTGCCAATTCAGAACTTACCAAACAAGGGGGCATTGAACTCACTTTAGATCATCCCCAACCAAGCTCTCAGATTGCTTCCTTTGATTGGGATAGACTGGTTGAGCCACGCCTTTCTTCTAATGCACCTTTCCAGATAAAGGTCAAAGTTGAACAATACACGATTGCTCGTTGTATTGTTGATGAAGGAGCCTCAGTTAGTATCTTGTCTTCTCATGCTTGGCGAGGCATGGGATCTCCTAGCCTTGTGTCGACATCTAGTCAGTTACTAGCATTTGATAGAAGAACTAGTATAGCCTTGGGTATTCTTTCTCAAACACCTGTTAATTTGGGTAGGAAGACCATCTTAGTTGACTTCATGGTGATAGAAGACCCCTTGGACTTCAATATGATCCTTGGACGTGATTATGTCTATTCCATGCAAGCTGTGGTGTCAACATTATTTCGTGTGATGTACTTTAATCATGGAGAAGAAATTGTCACTATCAATCAGTTGGATTTTCTTGATCTGTTTCCTGTCCCAACTAGAGACCAGGTCTTTCCTTTATTGATTCCCAATGTTTCTATAGACACTACCCCACCACAGGTGATCTATGTGGCCTCATGTCCTTTGCGTTCAATTGCTATTGAGAAGCAGTCTTTGTTTTCATGCTTACCTTCTCAGGACTTGGTCCCAGCAGTTGACCAGGTGAGTCATCCTATACAAACTGTGGAGCCTGCTCTCCACTCTGTCAATCCATTTAATATTTTAGACATGTGTCCTATCTTGAATGATCTCCTTCCTTCAGATGGAGTCTTCCTAGAGTCTTTGATATAGTCTGATCTTCTATTGGATGTTGGTTCAGTTGTGACTAAGTCTAACCCTGATTTTCCTAGTAAGCATGACCTTTCTTCTTATTTTGGTCTTGTTGAGTTCTTCGACTCTTCCTTTGAATAGAAAGTCAGTGATCCTGATGAGTTTGATTTTTCTTATAAATTTTTCAACTCTCGTGATACTGAGTTTGTTCCTGCAGACTATATATACCTTTTTTATTTTTGCTCTCCTTCTGAGGTTGATCTTACTGATTATAAACCCTCGAGCCTTGGTGCTATAGAATCTTCTTCAGTTGATTATACCTTAACTTTACCTTTTATAGAAGATAACAAAGTCACATGTGTTTCTACCAAAGTGACCCGCATCAGATCGTTTCTTCTGAATATGATCCTGATGTTGCTGTTTCTTGGAGACAGGATTCTTAGTTGGATTCACAACTGTTTACTAGACTCATCTTGTTGTTCAAACTATAAATGCATTTTTATGTGCCCTGCTTGCGCTTATGAGCTAGATGCTGGCTTCCATGCTTTTAGCTCGTTGTATAAGCCCTCATCTTTGTTCTCATTGTCACTAAGCCTTGTATCATTTTTCCTTAGCGAATTGACACCCCTTACCTAGAGGAGATGTTCCCTGAGTGTCTTTATCTTGCTCATATTCCTTGCATTATGCATAGGTTTGTTCCTTGCGCTTGAAACTAGTTTCACTTGCCTTTGACACTCGTTTCCTCACATTTAGAGCATTCTTTTTGCTCTCCTTCGAGCTCATTAAAAATAGTAAGGGGGCTGCAAGTCGACTTGTTTGGACTCATTAAAAATTAGACGGAAAAGATATTGAGTTTCTTTAGGCCCAGTCTTGACTCCTCAAAATAGACTTGACTACCGATTAAACTTGTCCATTCAGGCTCGTTAAGAATATGTGAACGGGCATCCACATTGGTGGTAGGTTATCTCTTTCTCGGACCATGTGGAATAATACGAGAAAGGAACACTCTCTTTTCTTTGGAATTGAGAAGAGTATTCTCAGGTATAGGTTTATCACTTTTCCGGGCTCGAGGGACTAAATTTACAAAAAAGGAACCCCCGGTATGAGCTTAGTTTTCTCTTTTTCGTGCTCTAGACCAAAACATGAAAAAGATTCTGAGTGTACTTTATGTCTTTGTCATGCTCATTAAACACTAAAGAACAAAGCATTGAGTTTATTGTTGTAATCCCCATTTATCGTAATCAAATGGATATTTCCAAGTGATCTTGCCTTCCTTCACACTGTAAAACTCAGGCTATATGTTGCTTTTGAAGGAGTGTTGGGTAGGTGGTAATTTAACCTTTTTCGGACCTTCCTGAATAAATACGAAAAAGGTGCACCTTACTTCTTTGGAAGATAAGAGAGTTCTTCTGTGTTTTATTTTATACTTTTCTAGGCTCAGGAGACTAAATTGTATGAAAAAGCACCCCCTAGAGTCTTCTTTGGAATTTTTAGACTCTCTAAACTATGAAAACACTGTCGATCATGTACTAGTTTGGGGTCGTAAAATCCACGAATCAGTGCTTTATCAAGCATTCTTCTATCTTTTCTTCGAGCTTTCCAAAAATGAAGATGGTCTCGAGTTTGCTTTCTTAGACTCATTAAACCTTTACAAGAAAGAGGGGAATGGAAGTTCATTCACATGATTTTTACATCATGGCAGCAAGTCTTGTTTCCTTGAACAAAGCACTAGTTTTGAGTCTATCAACAGTTGGGTCCTAGTGTTTTGACCTTAACCCAATTCAGAGTTTCTTACTCCTCCATTTGGTCTCTTTTCCAATTATATGGGGAATTTGTCAATGTATCCTACATTGTAGATTTGTTTCATTGGTCTTTTTGTGTCAAAAGCTTCCTAAGTCACTTTTGTGTTGTGCTCACTGTTCAAGGATTAAAACCTTTGTCGGCCTTTCAGCAGTTGCCTTGACCTTTTGTGTCGACCATTCCCTAGTATTAGTTCATTACATCATGTCTTCAGCGTTTCTTGTCGTAAAATTCAATACCAATTCCAGATCCAATTAGTCTTTGACTTACCTCATGTTGGATGATGAAGGATGCCTTAATGCCTTCCTTCCAACAGATCTCTTCTTATCGACTGCAACACATCTTGCTCTGGGGATGAGATTTAGAGTTTTATGAAAGTACCTTAGGGATTGTAGTCATCAGCAGTAATTCCCCTTGCTATTGGGTAGTGGGAATACCTTAATGTCTCCTACTCGATGGATTCTTCAAGTGTTCAACTTCAAGTCCTTGTATTCACACTTGTTAGAGTGTACTAGGTACCTTGGGGACCATTTTCATTAATGGTGGTTTCCCTCACGTTTGTTAACGGTTCTCATTATTGATCGATAATCATATGGTTTCCTCCATGCTCGACTTTAGATCCTTTATTCGCATGGTTAGGATTCATACCTTTTTTGGGTAGTTTGGATTGAAGACCTTGGGTTGACAATAGCATCGTCATTTTGCTATTGCCCAAGTTGCGCAAAACCTTGTTATACTTTATATGGCATTTTGCTGAGACATAGATCCACCTTGTATTTTTGTGGTTATAATCGATTGTCGAGTATGGATCCACCTTATTCATTTGTGGCCATGACTCCTTTAGATTTGATATGGCACCTTTTTGCATATTGAGCGACCATGATAGATTCATCAGTTATACATATGTTGGATCTGCCTGTATCTTTATGGTGATGTTTTGTATATGAACTTGTATGTCCCAGAGATCAGTTTTTTCTGACATTTATCCCTCTTACATGTACCTTCATTCGAGCCTTTTGATCTTGGATTCTATACTCTCTCCATACTCAACTGTTTCATTTATAATGTATTTTTGGCTATCATCTTCCCCTATAAACTCATACATTAGGGGGAATCTATTATAGCTCAAAATGACACATCTCTGCCTATGACCACTTTCCTATGTTTTCATCCCATGTCGACACTTCCATGACGACACTTCAAGAAAGTCACTAAAAGTCACTGAAAAAAAACCTAACTTGAAGGAACCATATCTTGAACTCTGCAAATCCATTTGACCTCATCTTTGCATTGTTGGAAAGGTATCTGTGTTAGCTAAAACTTTCCAGAAGACACCAAAGTCAAAAAATGCCTAAAAATACCCTTAAAATGAGTTTTTTGATGTGTACATGAGTTTTCTTAAGGAAACCCGCATACATACATGAATTGCTATATATAATACTCACGTACACCTTAAATACATGACTTTATACATTAAAACCCGAGTATGCCTCTTTTTGTATGCAACTGTTGTCTCTGCAACCCGCGTACGCCTCCAAAAAATGTCAAAAAAATATGTATTTTGAAATTTGGGTAGTTTGGGTAGTTATGCAACTGACTCCTTCAGTTGTAACTACTTTTTATTCGACCCTAACTCTTCATAAACCATATAGATAGAGGTAATAAGGTCCATGAGGGGGGACTTGAATCTTTGCATTGTTATGCTGGAGGAATTGGAGCTCTCTTTGCCCACACCTTTTCCCTAGAAGCATTCTCCTTATGTTGCAGAGCTTGGAGGCTGAGTTCCTTAGAGAAGAGAAGCATAAGAACCGGATCAAGGTTTCGTGAGGTGCCCAACTTGAAGAGAAGGTACACTTGTACTTGTTTTCAATATTAATAAAGATGTGATGTCCTTCTTCTTCCCAAATCATTGTTCAATGTGTGATTGAATCTTTGTTTATGATCAGATTTTGATGTTAGTCAAATTATTATTTCATGTTTCTTTGATTATCATTAATTTATATGTGGTCATATTAGTTTGAGGAAGGTATAATTCATTTTGCAGGTCTCTTGGAGTGAGAGGAGGAAGAGGAGCAAGAGGAGGATTGAAGGGTTGCTTGGATCAACCTTCATTTGGCTAAGGTATGAACCATTCTAATCTCTGAATCTTGTTTATATTTGCTTGCAGAACCATTTGCATCCACCTTTCAACCCCAGTACATTGATGGCCTCTTAAACCCTAGCCATAGGAAACTTTCCTTTACAACAGTGTTGACCATTTTTGGTCGAAATCTATTGTTGTAATTGTAACTTGGGAATATATTTTGATGTATATTACTATTGTATATTTTTGTACCCCGATCGGAGATGTGTGTTCCTCCTTTTGGGATGTCATCATTGTGTATGGTCACTGAGGTAAACCCTTCATTGTAAGCCAGGGAAATAGTCCCGAGGTTAAATAAAGTAAAATGTACTTATGTGTATTCTTAGGTAGGTCAGACCCACAAGTAACTTAGACGACCTAGTGGTTGAGTTAACAACTCAATGGAAGAATATAAATAGGGAGGCACCCTCCTTATTTGTTACACACTTCACTTGCTCTCTCATGTGCGCTTTAGGAGAGAGAGGAATAGGAGGGACAAAGATCTGTTGCTGACATATTTTTCTTGGGTTATTATCTTGTCATCTTATCTTTGTGATGGAACTATTCTAAGGAAGTTTGCGGGGTTTTCTGCTTTATGGTTTCCTTAAAGAAAATATTTGTGTCTTGTGTCTCTTATGTATCTTTGATGTATTATTGTTCTTGTTATTATTTCATATAAAGATCCTAAGTAAAATAACTTAGAAAAACTAACCTGGTATCAGATCCACCCTGAAAGAAGGCACTGTGCAACCGAAATACAACTACAATGGAAGCTACTGGAAATGAGGGTTTCATGCTTGAAAACCCTAGAAGACTAAATCTAGTCATCTTGACACTTTCTCTGCAAGTTGATATTGGAGAAGGATCAAGAGATGCAAATTTTAAAGGTCGAAGAGGAAATATTGTTGTACCTTTTTTAAACGGTTCATCCTCAGATTCACAATACTTCAGGAGATAGGATTTCTCCAAATCAGGGTTCCATCCTCCTCCATAATACAGTCATAAACAGATGACTTAGAGAGAATTTCTATATCTCTATCTAGGAAGGTCCAAATGAAAATTTGAAAAATGTTGCAGGTAGGGAACGCACTGTAGTTTCTGTAAGACCCCGAATGTGAAACAATGACACGTGGAAGTTCATTCAAGTTTTCTATGCTGAACAGTCCTCAAAATAGTCACCTTGGGAAACGCAGCATAAGTCCCACTTGGAGAATCCAATTCTGTTCTAACTTGTGGGGATGGAAATATGAAATATCAGGCTATCCCAGTTCTATGTTTCATACTGTAAGGAGCCAAAACTTAGGAGATACAATAGAATAGATATTAGAAAATTTTGTAGAATATATTGGAGAAACTAGGGCTTCCTATTCTGGGAGATTCCCACCACTGTTTTCAGAAAAGGAGTACATTAAATAGCTCACATTAAAGAGAAGCATCTTTCTTCCCAATCATAAGTTTGGAAAATTAGGGTTTTTTTTTGACAAATCCTAGATCAGCCCGCTCTGGAACCAGGTCGGGCACCTCAAATTGGTAAGATATAAATCTTTTCTATTTACATTTGAGGTTCTCATTTAAAAATGACTAATCACACCTAGATTGATGAAAATATTGGTGAAACTGAAAACTTCCAGGAATGAAAGTACAGGACCTCCCTGATCCTTGAAGAAAATGACTTGGATCAGTATTTCAGTAAGGAAGTTATAAGATCCCGAGGGAGATGAGGCTAAGGCTAGAGACAAGAGAATAATTTCATATTCTATTAAGGATCATCTCATCCCTCATGTGTCATCCTTGAAGATGCCAAATAAAGTGTTTGATTCTATGATGAAGCAATCAAAGGAGAAGAAGAGATTGTTATAACCACCTTAAATGGCCTCCCAAGATCATGGGATTCATTTATTCGAGGAATGTGTGCCAGAAGGAATTTGATTACCTTAATCATACTTTAGGAAGAGTGAACACAAAAAAAATCTCGACTCATAATAAGACAAGAGAAGAGGGGAGCAATTGAAGATCAAGTTCTCACAATTCAAAGAAGATTCCTCAAGTGATGAGGAATATGAAGGACTCAACTCATGAAGAAACTCTTATCCATCTCAACATTTGGATAAGAAATGATGTAGTTGTGAATGAATAAGATGATGAATTTTAAGGTTCAATAAGGATTCTACCCACAAAATAAACAAAGATAAGTGTTCAATTTTCATTTCATGATATTGTTTGGTTGTGCACTTGTTTATATTCTGTCGATGTGTTATGGATGTTTGAGTGTTTTCCTTTATACTACTAAACTGCACATGATGGGTAAGAATTCAATGATGTTGTAAAACACTCCATTTCTACTTATCTAGTTGGAAACCTCTTTACTAACATATTAGGAGTGCTACACACTCTTAATAACATTGGGGTAGAAGGCATCTAAAAGTTACTGTATGTATTTGGGATATGGATGAATGTTCTAACATTAGCTAAGATAGTTTCATAAATGTATGACATATATTTGTCACTATTAATATCATTTGGAAGTTATGAGATGTTTCTAATCATGCAATTGAACTTGACTTGTAGATCGTTCTAAAGAACAAGTAACAATAGTTTCGAAGAAGAACCTAAATCTCCTTGGGTCAAAGGCATCGTGACGAAAGATAGAGCTTCAGAAAAAAGATAAAGAGAAAGGTAGATCCACCTTGAGAAATGAATACCATCTTGGGCAAGATAAAGAAAAGTATGATTCAACTTCCAAATAAAGTAAGAGGCCTTAGACACACTCCAATTGTGTGACACAATTGAGTGACATCTGTTAGCACTCAGAATGTACCCAAGGTTGTAAAGGTAAATACCAAGGTAACAGCAAAACCACTTTAGAAAGAAACTGGTTTTTCTTCCAGAGAGGGATCTCTCAATACAGATTTAACGAGACCAGATATGACTAACATCTAAAGATTTGTATAGATGGTTGAATCAACATATAACCATTGGGAATGGAGTCACATAAAATAAAAATATCACAAAGACATATACATGAGATTTATCAAAGGCAAGGTAACCATTTCATCATAGTCATTCATTTAGCTCAGGTGAGACAGAAGAGACAAGGAACAGCCCATTAATACAGAGCATCAAAGATGAGTTCTATATTAACTTTAGTAGAAGAATGTATAAAATATCCAAAATGATGATCAGAGCATAAACATTATGAATTCTAACCATCCAATACTGTGTTTCAGATATGAAGAAAAACAGAATGAAGTGTTACACTGGAAAACACAATCACATAAGGAAAGAAATATGGACTGTAATGGAAATGACATAGGAAACTATGATAATTCTTATGCATTCACTCTGTTATTCAAAAATAATATGTCTTTCAAAAAATTCAACAACAGGATGGGTTCCCACCCCCATCAAATAAAATAGATGCAAATATATACATAAAATGATTCATCTTCCAAGAATATTCATAACTGAATGACCTGCTTAATTAAAGTCTTGTAACTAAATTCCTAACTTCTAGGAATAAACTACATCTTCAATCCTAACAGATCACTAAGTTAAAATCAACTTGATACAAGGCCTATCCCAGCAGCTCCTCAGCGCGCGACATCTGTTTTCATGAATGAAGGATGTATTTTGTCGGGTACACTAATCTTGTCCAACCTTACTTCCATCTCTGACATCTTTTTATCATTTACCATGGCCAATTTGAAGGTGTTTCTTTCTACATCTCTGGCAGAAATCAAGGAGGTTTTTGGATTGTTCAGAATCCTTACCCGTGGGAGTAAATTCCTTGTCTCTTCCAGAGACTGCTTTCATTTCTCCATATAACTGGCCTTGAGTGCCTCTTTGGACTTGAAAATTGGGCTTGATTTTGAACCATCTACACTTTTAAAAGAAAACTGATTTACCTGTACAGATTTTGTTGGGACTAAAGCAACTCTCTTGAAATCATCAGAAATATCTTCACTTAAAACTCCACCAACTTGAAACAATTTGGCCTTTTTGTGTGACCCATATTCATCCACTTCCATGCTTTCAACCTCAGAAAGACTTCTTTTAATTACAATATTAGGACTCTCTGTCACTTGGGATACTACAACTGGTAAAGTACTTGCATCTTCATCAGACCTTGGAGTCTCCATAAACTGCAACAGATTGGTTGTTTCATTCAAACCTTCAATAAACTGGTGGTCAAATGGCTTGTTTTTGTTTGCCTGCTTCCTTAGGGAAATTATATGGTGGGGATCATAATTTACCCTTGGTTCTTTTTGAAATTCCATGCTTCCCAACATATTTTCAATAAACACCAGGGCACCTTTATTTTTGAAAATAAAAGAGCCAACCTTGAGAGGGAATTTGATATTTGAAGATTTTTTAAAGGATCCAAAATGCTCTTCCTATGAATACAACCTTTGCCTCATGAACTCTAATGCAAAAATTCTCAGAGTAAGGAAAGCGGGTAACCTATAAGGCTCCCCAGTAAATCCATATATCCTCAAAACAGTGGAATCTTTATTCAGGAACCAATCTCCGACTCGATCCTCAGGCGAGGATTGCATCAGGAATCTCATCTCTTCTAACACACGAGGCAACATTCCATTGAACAACATTTTATATATTTCTGACATGATTGAATTGGAAAATTCAAACATGTTGATTTGCTTGGGCAAATCCGAAGAGAAGATGGTACTTAAAAACTGTAATTCAGTGACGTTTGAACATAGCAACATGTTCAACAAGTAAGTTTGAAATTTAAAGAACCTGACCTTTGGGAATTAACTTAATTGAAGATGGATTGCTTCTAGCAAGTATTCATCTAGACTGAATACAGGAACTGACTGAGACTCAGAACCTAATGAACTTATTTTCAATAAAAAACCAAGGATGACTTCATTTACGTGACAATCATCGTCAAGACCCAAGATTTGACAGACCAGGGATACCACTAATTGAACTTCATTTTTGAAAATATGAACATGGTAAGGCAGGAAGAGACCATATAACGACTGACCCTCTTTCAAAATGCTGGATGGGAATTTGCAACGGACTTTAGTTCCACAAATTTTGTACAATTCAGCAAGAATTGATGCATTTACAGGTTCACGACTGTCAGGGTAACTATCAGGCAAGTTGAGGTTTTCGCGGATGACTTTGGTATTAATTTTACAGAGTATTTAGGATGTAGACTAGCTTCCAATGATTCTTTGGGAAGGGGAATAATTAACTGTGCACCATTCTGCGAACTCAGGAAAATGTAGGGTTTGTTCAACAGTGAAATAATATAAAAAGGATTTACATACATTTAAGACATCATTGCCCTGTGAATTATATTTCCATAACCTCTCTTTACTGACTGATACACTTCCTATGGACAGGAAAGGGTCACACATTCCTCTATCCCTATCAGCGAGATAGTCTTCCCTGTCATCTAAAATACGACCAAACCCTTGCAATTCCTTTCCTTGGTCCATAACTCAATTGATAATGGTGATTAGATGGATGAATTGCGGGCATTTGAGCCTTACCTGTTACAGTGGCTGCATGTGTTCAAAATTGAAAGTTGAAGGTTGACAAGCATGCAGGTCTTTTTCAATTGTTCAGTGCCAATAAAATAATCATCGAACAATTCAACTATGCTTTTATAGGACCCCACTCCAGAGGTTCCCTTTGGCGGTTTCCACCAAACCTCTTTTGCCTCCGGAACGCACCACAATCGACCACGTGTATAATGGTTTCTATTCCGCTACCGCCCTTTACTTCCAACTATCATGCAACTTCCCACTTCGGATCCATCATTGACCGTCGATCTATTTCACCTTTATTTCCCAGCCATCGGATCAAGCAGCATGTACTCAATTTTTCCGAGGGTCCTTGTCTTATGAAACTTGCAAGTTTCCACTCTAGATTCATCCATGATCGTCGATGTAATCCGTCTTTATTTTCCCACCATCAAATCAAGTGACACGCACTCGATTCTGTCGGGTTCCTGTGTTTAACAAACGTGCAGGTTCACAAGGTGTAGTTTACACAGACCGTAGATCTCATCAATCTAGATTGACGACCATTGATCCATATATTACATCAAACGCCCACACGTACTTATCCTTCTTGCATATTTTAGAGAGCAGAGACAATACAGGCCGTTGATCTCCATCTTTTTGCTTCGCACCGTTAGATCCTTTGATAACTCATTGTTTTTGCCTCTTGCCATACTTTCATACCATAAAATTTTAACCAAAGTATTATAAACGACCATTACCCCTTCTTCACTATGATCTTTTCGAACCTTTGCTAGGTAGGGTTGTTAACAACTAGCTCCATCTAGGGATGATATCCTCCCCTCGAGGTATCAAAGAACTCGTAGACCAGGTGCCTGTTTTTTATTTTTCACAATAACTTCCATAAAACTCATCTTTTGTTTTTTCGTAGATATATTATTTTTTTGTTATTAGAAAGGAAAAGCATGCTTCCTGAATCTTAGGGCCTTCACTGTGGGCTTCAAATACATTCGGCTTACCATTCGTGTTGACTTTGTAAAGAAAATAAGTATTTACAGGCTATAATACAAATTTTACCCTCCTCCTTAGGATAGGTAATGTTTCGGATACCTTCCATTGACAGGGTTACTATCCAGAGGAACCCTGTTCGAATATTCCAGCAAAAATGTGTTTTGTCCTCTATAGCCAGCAACAACATAAGGACCTACCCACATATGATCAAATTTCCCGTGTTTGTCTTCTTTAGGAGCATCCCACTTCAGGACCAAATATTCAATCTGAAACTGCTCTTCTTTGACTCTCCTGTCAAAAGTACTTTTCATTTTCTCCTGATGTGACTGCACCTTGTCATAAGCCTTATTCCTTCACTCATCCAGTTCAATAATCTGATTTATCCTCCTTTGCATATGATTTGGTTCTTCTTGCTGATCTTGGAAATACCTCATGACTAGAACACCTAACGACACTGGAAAAACAAATTTAGTCCCATACACCAGTTGGAATGGAGACATGCCAGTCGCCCTTTTGGTACTAATCCTATCAGCCTAGAGAGCATACTTGAGCTTGCTGTGCCAGGACCTTTTGTTATCTTCTAACAGCTTCCTGATGATCCTTACTAGGATTTTATTAGAAGATTCAGCTAACCCATTTCCCTATGGATAATAGGAAGTTGAATGATTGAGGCTTATATGATACTTGTGACAGAAATCAATCATTTTCTTGGATTTAAATGCAGCTGCATTGTCTATTACTATTCTTCTAGGGCATTCGAATCGAGCCAATATATTTTCTTCAAGGAAATCCATGATTACAGTCTCAGTGGCTCTCCTAGTGGGAATAGCTTCAATCCATTTTGTAAAATAATCTGTGGCTGTCAAAATCCATTTATGTTGTCCTGACGAATTGGGGTTTATCTCGCCAATAAAATCTAAACCCCACTGCTGGAAAGGAGCTTCTACTGTTATCGGTTTTAAAGGGAGAGGAAGTACTTTCCTCTTTCCATAAAAAATTTGGCATTGATGACATTTACTGGTTTCCTTATAAACATCTGCAAATAATGTAGGCCAATAATAGCCTGCCCTCAGAATTTTATTGGCAGTTACCTTCCAAGAATGATGTCCTCCACAATCCCCTTTGTGAAATTCTTTGACTGTATGCTGAGCTTCATTTTCTAAAAGATAGTTTAGTAACACACCCCCAGGATCCTTCCAATAAAGATATTGATTTAAAATACAAAATTTGGCAGCTTTCAATTTTATGGATCTCTCCCTTGACTTACTCAGGCCTTCTGGTGCTTGTAAATTTCGAAGGATGTAAACAATGTCAGGATACGATGGAGATGCCACAAAATCAACCATCACTTCTACTTCTGAATCCAACTGATTAGCTTGGTGAGATATGAAATTAATTTGTACAGCCTCACAATTTCAATTAGCCATCATTTTAGCTAATCCTTATCCTTTAACCAGCTTAGTAGGCTTTATCTCTATGTTGTATTCCAACAATGTAGCTATCCATTTCTCTCTTCTTCCTTCTGGATCTGGTTGTGTAAAAATCCCTTTTACTACAGTAGATGTAACATGTGCAATTATATGTGAATGCAGAATATACACTTTGAAATCTTTCAATGCTTTGACTAAAGCATATGCTTGTTTCTCCATGATGTCATATTTCAATTCTCCATCCCTCAACATTTTACTGAAAAATGCTATGGGATGTTCCAAATTCTCATCATTTTTTTGCAATAAAAATGCTACTATGGTATATTCTGAAGCATATGAAAATACTGAGAAGTCTTTGGTAAAATTTGGGCTTACCAACACAGGAGCCTCTGATATTGATTTTTTGATTTCCCAAAAAGACTTTCTAGCTTCGGCATTCCATTTTATCTCGTGACCTTTCTTCAACATATTTGTGATATTCATTAGGATCTCGGCGAAACTTGGCACAAACCTTCTTAGAAAATTTACTTGTCCCAAGAAAGATTGTATCTCCTTCTTACTCCTGGGTTCACCTACTTTCAAAATTGCACTCACCCTTTCAGGATCAATTTTTATTCCATCTTTTGATATTATATGGCCCAACAACTTTCCTTCTTCCAATGCAAAATTTGACTTCTTTGGATTCAATGATATACCAAACTTCCTACATTTCATGAAAACTTTCTCCAGATGATGCAGATGTTCTCTGTCATATTTTGAATAGACTGTGATATCATCCATGTAGATCACCACAAAATTCCCAATTTCCCCTACAAAAGCAATGTCCATAACTTGCTGAAAAGTAGCTCCTGCATTCATCAAGCCAAAAGGCATCTTTGCATACATAAAGGTACCCCAAGGTGTAGTGAAAGCAGTTTTTTCTTGATCTTCAGGTAATACTTTGATCTGATTATAGCTAGAAAAACCATCCAACATTGAAATTCTTTCAGCCCCAACTACTTTCTGCAATATATGGTCCATATTTGGTAAAGGATAATTATCCTTCATAGAAACTTTGTTTAAATTCCAAAAATCTATACACAATCTTATTTCTCCATTCTTCTTTCTAACATGAA
Organism: Pseudotsuga menziesii; assembly: GCA_001517045.1. Taxonomy (NCBI): domain Eukaryota; kingdom Viridiplantae; phylum Streptophyta; class Pinopsida; order Pinales; family Pinaceae; genus Pseudotsuga; species Pseudotsuga menziesii. The sequence goes on from LPNX010570165.1 coordinate 282,672, forward strand.
CAAGGTTTGCAACCCACTTTGAAAACCTTAGAGTGACAATGATCTTGGCATCAAATAACTTCTTAATTTCCTTCTCAATAATAGGAAGCAACTTAGGGTTTATCCTTCTGAGCTTCTTCTTGAAAGGTTTCTCTCCAGGCTTTATAGGAATAGTATGTTGTATGATAGATGTATCATACTCCTTCAGGTCTTCATAACTCCAAGCAAATGCATCTGTATACTTTTTCATTAATTTCACATACTCTTCTTTTTCTTTTTTAGGCAATTTCTTGGATAATTTTATAACCTTAGGATTCTCTTCAGTGCCAATATTCCTATTTTCAACAGCATCCTCAACAGGCTTTACTTTTGGATTTTTGGCAACATCATTTTGATCAAAAAGTTTTTCTAACAGAATTAACCCTCTTGGTATGAAATTATTTTTTAACTGGATAATATCCTTACCTCCTAAGGTTCCCTTTAAATTTTTGGCACCGTTCCTTTCTTTCTCAAGATCTTCATCATCTTGAATACTCACGTCATTGTCATTCTTGGTGTCAATAGGAGTATTCACAAATTATCCTGAGAGTTATAAGAACCTCCTGATCTGCATGTCATCTTCGAACACCTACCAATATTTAAAATTATCAGGAATAGAGGGTCTATTCACAATTTCCACTTGGTATTCCCTCTGACCAGCAACAGGGGTTTCAAATTTTCCGGTGGCCACAACTAAAGAATCAGCTACCAAATTTTCATGTCTGGGAACTACCTGAATTGTATGCTCTATAAAGAAGTTTCCCAACATATCCCATACTTCATTTCTATAAGCCCTCATCCGAGGATTCCTGGTTTGATAGCTTTCATTTACTTGATTTATCACCAAATCTGAATCCCCCAAGACTCTTATTTTTTGAGCTCCCAAATCTTTCAAAGCATGCAATCCCAATAACAAAGTTTCATATTCTACCACATTATTTGTGCACTCAAATGTTAATTTATATGATAAAGCTTTGAAATCCCGAATAGGAGAAATTATATACACACCAACCCTGACACCTATTTTTGCAACAGATCCATCAAAATACATAATCCACTGGCCCTCCCTTTTTTGTTTCGCTTCCAAAGCATCCTGTTCCATCACTTCCTTTTCCTTATTTTCTTCAGACTTCTTCTGCAATGCCTCTTCTAAATCATGTGGGGCAGCATATTTAAAGAAAATAGAAGACCCCAAATCAGTATCAACAGCATATATATGATGAATTTCAGGTTTATATTGACTGCTCACCACATAAGGAGTTCTTTTTTTGCTATATAATCTTCTGCTCCCATCTTGAACAAGAATTATAGCATAAGACATATCCATCTGTAAACTACCTTTCAACTTGGAAGTCCAAGATCTTGACAATAGTACCCCAAACTTAGGTGGAATATCTGCCACTACCACATCCATGACTATAGTTTTAGTTAGCAATTTATTTAGGGTTACCACCATATCTTTAATCAAACCAAGGAATTTCACTCTTTTAGAATCAAACGAGTACAAATATTTATAAGGTCTTGTTACTTCTAATCCCAAACTCTCTACCACTCCTTTCGTCATTAAGTTATGTGATGCCCTTAAGTCTAGCATAGCATTGTGGACCACCTTATCATGCACATTTAAACTCAAATAGAAAGGAGGGAGACTTCTTCACTTTCTAGATTTTCAACCTGTTGCACCTGCAACATTCTCCCAAAATTCTAAAATTTTTTGGGACCCTCCTTTACTTCGAGTTATCCATTTTCCTTGCTTAGTTTCATGCTCTTGAGTTTTTCTTATGGATTTATGGCTCCTTCCTGAATTTGAATGCTAGAAATTGACTGGTTTTTCATAGTTAAGATGCTTAAAGACTTCCATTGAAATTGAGTCCCTGTCATTTTGCAAAACTTTTTGAAACTTCGTTGCAAAGTTTTCATGTCGGACGTTTTTCTTTTTGATTTTCCCAACGTTGCGGGTGTCTATCAGCTTCTAAGTTCCTTGCCCGTCCCGCCGTTGCGGGTGTTGTCCGGAACCAGAGTCGTTTGTCGACCCGCCGTTGCGGGTGGCCGTCAAGTCCACTTGGTTTAACGTGATCGCCGCTTTGGGCGTCTCTAGATTCTTCATAGTTTCCGACAAGCCCCGCCGTTGCGGATCAGTGTAAATGCGTGGATCCTCGTTTCCCACCGAACCATGCTCTGAAGTTTCGTCTCCTCGTTGCGGACGGTGGATTATGGAAGATGACCCGCCGTTGCGGAAGGGTCCAGACTCCTGGCCACCCGACCAAGGTTTCCGCCAGCACCCGATACATGTTTTGTCGTCGCCCGAGGTATGTTTGAGCCATGTTCACCGTTGCGGGTGATAGAGTGGTAGGAAGTATCCGCCGTTGCGGGTGGTATGAAGCTCGTGCCGCCTGACTTAACTTTCAAAGTCGCCCCGACTGATGTGACTCCTCGCATGTGTGGTTATGTTTATATATGTATGGCGACAAGCGGGGTTTTTGTTGTTTTCGAGTGTGTTGTCGCGGTGAGACGAGCTGTCGTTGTTTGGAGCGCGTAGAGATTTGGCTGATGGTGTACATGTGTCCAGGTGGCAGGCGGAGGAGTCCAGCTTTCATCAGCTCACTTGTCCGGTGGATTTCCAGGTAGGATCTTGATACTTATCACCGTATTTTCAAAGTTTCGAATAGTTTTCTTCTGCGCGGTGGGGTTTTAAGAATTGGACCCGTCGTCCCGTTGCGCTAGCACGGGGAGTTTTCTCCATTGGTTGGGTTTTCTTCAGTCGTCTACCTGATGGTTCGCACCGTTGTGTTAGGGTTCCCGGGTCGAATAGCTTTGGCGGTTAGAGGAAGGGGGGTTTTCGCCTTTATTTTTAGAGCCCGCATTTCGGTTTTCTCTGCCGTTTCAATCCCATTTTGAGCATGAAGGGGAAGCAGGGTGCAGGTGGCCGTCGTGCCGCCTGCACCCGGTTCAGTAGTAATGGGATCCGTCAATGATGGGGTTTTGAGGCGCAGATGGCCGTTACGCCATCTGCGCCAAACTTGATTGGGCGGACGAAATAATAGGAGCTGCGTTGCTGTTTTCTGTGTAGGGGTCAGGTTTGCAATACCCACAGTCGCCGCGGCTTTTCTGACTCTCTGTTTACAGTCCAGGGTTGTGCGTCGGCTTGGTGGGAATTGGGGATGGCGCGACCTAGTTTTGCTATTGAACGCTGAAAACCTTGGTAGGGTAAAAAGGAAGGGTAGCGTGAGTCGGTTTTGATCAAGATGCCTGGTCCAGAGATGGGCTCGTTTCCCGTCGAGGTGGGTGAAGAAGGTTATCAACATAATATATTTGCTCCGCTGATTAGTCGCTTGCGTTCCATGGGCCATAGGTCTGAAGTATCGACTGGTTAAGCCTGGGGCTTTTATTTTTTCTCTCTGTGTGATAGGTAGTGAAATGATGGTTGTATGATGCATCTACATAGATTTTTCTCATGTCGCTTCTATATATCAATTTCATAAGAATGACAAGCCTCGTAATAACGTATTTTCTTGCCAACCTCAATATGACTGATAATTTAATGCTGTGGGATAAATCATAGGGCAACTCATTCATAAGACCTGGTGAAGATGTGATACAGTAAACATTATCATGCCAACAACATATTGCACAGCACTTCATGGTAGTAAATTATTCAGTACGAAAGCTTAAGGTTTGTTTGCATGCACTGATATAATGCTGATACACCTAAAAGGGAATGAACCGCTGCACAAAGTTCACAAATTTGGATTACTTAATACTATGATGTTGTATATTGCAGGAAGATCTTAAAATGTCTAAGAGACAGAGAAAGAAGGCCCCAGCAGTAGAGGAGGTTCCTGCAGCAGAAGTAGAAACAAGAATTGAATACATTTATGAGGACACCCAATGTGTCACAGGGGTGGAGCCTGAGTACAAATGGGGAGATGTCTAGAGGATGATCTCCCGAGGGGAAGTCCCAGATATGGGGCTTGAGGAAGCACCCATCTACGCCAATATAGAGAAATCAGCTATAATGAAGGTCGTCACCAGACCAGAGCTATTCCCGTGCTCTGAGTTAATGAGATGGGTGCTACCGCATACAAACCATGATTCAATGCTCACCTGTAACACTGAGGGCCAGGGCTATGCTGCATTTAGCCCTGGATATGTAGCTCTAGCTTATCACCTGCCGGAGCCTCAGCTTTTCCTTACAAATGAATGGTTGGACGACCTCCGAATGGACCTTGTAGAGACTCTGAAAAGAATGCTTTTACCTAGAAAGATCTTCCGACATAGAACGACTGAAGAGTATGACACCGCCAGTCTCAGCCCTACCTACAGATTCATAGCGTTGATGCTAAATAGAATCTTCGGGAGGGAAAATGGCAAATTGTTCAAGCTTGAATGGGTACCTCTAATGTTTTTCATAGCAACAGAAGGAACTATCTTTAATTGGGCAAGCATAGTATCCAGCAACCTCTCCTCCTGTGTAGCTGCAACTTTGGAAGGAAAAGAACGGAGAAGATCTGAATTTTACATGAGCTCCATTTTAATTGACTGCATACTCTGTCGCCAGCCTTTCCCCGGGCTCAAATGTGTTTGGGATAAAGATAGGATGCCCATATATGCAGCATATAGAATACTGGGAGCTCATCAATACCATACTTACTATAGAGAGATATGTGAACAGTTTATCATGCCTCTGCACACTCTCATATTCCGAAAGGAATGCAACTACATGTCAAAAGAGGCCATGCAGGTCATAGAGGAGTTTGGCGATTACTTCTTGACGGAAAATGGGATGTATTTGAGGATGTTTGGTGGGTCAAAGACCCCTTATATGTTACCCAAATACGCAACAGATTATATCATACACAAGGAAGCTGTCAGACAGGTGTACATAGATGGAGTTGGTCATTTCCTATTCCAGAAGAAGAAGTCTGCCTACCCTCCTCTGCCATTCAAGTTAGGTAGTTGTAGCTTTGCAAATGTGAAGCAAGATCCTGAATTTATACAGGAACTAGAAAGGTTCCGTTTTGGGGAGATGATCTTTAGATGAAATGATACTCACGAGAGAATGGCTGAGCACTGTAGGAAACACAAAGTATTTTATGAATACACTCATCACGTTGACAAGGATGAATCTGTTTTCAGGAGGGCCCCTAACATGACAGCGCTCGGTAAGAGGTTCAAGCCAAAAGGTGGATCTGAGCAGGAGAAGGCTGAGCGGGATAAGGCTGAAGAAACAGCCAAAAGAATAAGGGAAGAGGCCCATAGACTAGAGTAACAAGCTACGGAATGGCTCCAGAAAGGAGAAGAAGAAAAGGGGAAAGCTTCCCAGGAAGCAGCCGAAAAGGTAAAAGAAACAGCTAGAGAGGCAGAGGAGGCTGCTAAGCAAGCAGCTGAAGAAGCTCAGAGGAAACTGGAGGAAGAACTTCGACAACAGGAAGCCGAGAAGATAGAGTTGGCACAACAGCAGGCTTCTAGGTCACAAGCAGAGCAAAGCCAGGGTGAGGAAAACCCTGAGATACAAACCCTCCAAGTACCCACTCCCGTCACCCCTACAACTCCCACACTCCGGTTAGTACCCTTTACACAGAAGAAAGGGGAAGAGGTGCCTGATTTCAGTACAATGTACTATGATAGGGCCACCAAACGGATCATGAGAAGAACCAAGATGAAAATAGGGGCAGAAGGGATGGCCAGTACCATGATAACCAACAAAGCTGTGATGGTCGGAACAGACAAATATCCAAGGTTTGTCATCAGGGATGGGAAGGCAGCCATAAATGATACGTAAGATAACATAGATCGCATGCTGGCAGAGATAGAATCCTCCAAGAAGACCACTTCTCAGCTCAAGGACACCTTGAGAAGGGAAAGAGAAGAGGGCAACAGACTAAAAAAAATATACGAGCATGTACTTAAGGAGATGGAGGTCACAAAGCATGAAATTCATGCTATCCAGCAGGAAGCCCAAGCAAAAGAGACAACACAAGAAGCTTTGGATAAGGCACATCAAGAAATTCAGGATTTGAAAAGTGAAAGGGAACGAATGAAGACACATATAGGAGAACTGATAGAGCAGCAGAATGACATCTACGAATCTAATACCTTATATGTTAGAGAGCTGAAAGAGCAGCTAGAAGCAGCCAAGGAGCAGCAAGTAGATCTGCAGCCAGTCAAAGAACACATCTTGGCTCAGAAGGCTAGGATGCTGCAACTGCAAACGGCCCTGGAGGAAGAAAGGTGTCAAGTCCTGCAGATTGATAGCAGGCTGGATGAAATATTAAATACAGCATCTTATTTTGTGGATAGATCACAAGACATCCTGGAGGTGCTAACTTCAAGGATAACCAGAGTAGAAGATGACCAAGAAGTCCCAGATGAACTACCAGTTAAAGATAAGCAAGCTTTGAAGCGGGACCATGATCTGATCGAGTTTGCTATTATTACTGCAGAGGACTTTCAGAAGACAGTGAAGAAAACGAAGGGAGCATGCACAGAGTTCTTTAGAAGAGCCCTTGTCACCTATAACCGCTGTCAAGTGGAAGCTGAACATAGGCTACACGAATTCCCTGATCATGACACACTTGCAGGGATTTTGCAGACAAGGCAACAGGAAGAAGAAGCCAAGGTCCAATATATCAGAGCCCTTGATGAGCCGATCCTGATAAATGAAATTGAACACATGGCCATTAGTGTACAGCTCTTGGAGGAGCAGGTGCGTCTGGACACGGCCAGGATAGAGGCTATTCGGAACCAAGCAGATAAGTTCGAGCTGAATATACAATTCTTGGAACCCCACTCATTTGAAGGACTCGCTGCTGAGGCAGTAGCGTGGAGGAAATTTCTGGAAGACCAAGCGGGACCCTCCCCATGAGAAGAACCGGTCAATTTTGTATAAATTATTATTTTGTAAAAGGCTTTAGGAAAATGAAGCGTTGGGAAGCCCAAAGGCCACTTTTGGCAGCCCAACCATTTTTGATTTTGTATAAAACTAGGGAAGAGAGACAAAAGCGAGGGCTTTTTTCCGAGTGACACTGGATGACCTATTGTAAAGAAGAACTATTTCCTTTTTGCAATAAAGATTGTAGTTTGCCTATTGGAGAAAGTGCTGTGGAATTTTCCAAATGGTGTGCAATGGATGGCAGAAAAATGAACTATTTTGTTTTTCAGCATATGTCCATGAATTGTGAGATCGTTCTAACTCTATGACATATGTCTTGTTGAATGATTTCTGGTTTATTTTGTGGAAAATTCACTTATAGTAATGCTGGTGCTTCACATAACAGTTAGCTATCTAATTGTTGGAATATTTTCTCTTTCATGTGTTGTAAATACAAGTCTCAGTCACCTGTAATTGTGTTTATCATACATGTAGATAATGCATTACTAAATCATAATCATGTTGGCTCCCCGGGGATAGGTAGTTAGTGTTTAAATAGAGTAGTTGTTTATTTCCTGGTTGCATATGTGGTTCAGATGTTGTGAACGTAAGACGAGAGGTAAGAACCTGCGCAACACATTGTGTGGTTCCCGGCATCCTTATCACCCTGCATCGGTTTAGATAGGCATATGCATTGCATATTAAGTCAAAATACAAATTCTGGTGGACCGGGCCGCAACCGGTAAAACCCTGTTTGTTACTTTGACCTACGGTAGCCAGACCGCAAAGCCGGACGGATTCCCTATACCAAACAGTCAGCGGGCTAGTTGGGAATGCTGATTGGGGAGAATCCCTTACTGTTGCCGCCTGCGATTTTCCAGGCCTCAACAGTTTTGGCGCTAGAAGGAGGGCCTCCAGAAAAGGCTGGCCATGGAACTTAATTTTCCCAAAACGACCCTACCAGTAAATGGTTTTGAAGCTTTCAATCTCACCCAAGTTTGAGGTTTTCCTATCCTTGAAACCCTGCTTGCTTAGTGTTTCTGTTCACCTTTGCTCATGGCTGGGAATCTACTTAACCCCTTGCCATCTTGGAGAGCTAGGTCTCCTCTGAACTTGAATCCTCCTTTACACAATCTGCCTCAAGCTTTCGACAAGCTTTTACCTAAGTTTGACCCTGCAGACAACAGTGCTGTAGATGACCACCTTCAAAGCTTTTACCTAGCGCTAGAAGGGCTAAGGGCTGGAGAGCATGAAGACGTAGTGTGCAGGCTTTTTCCTCATACTCTGAAAGGATCAGTAGCATCCTGGTATTTTGGACTTCCTGTAAATTCCATTCCAGATTGGGATACTTTTGAAAGAATCTTTAGAAATAAGTACACAACCCAGAAGACTCATGCCTCGTTAATGAAAGGGCTTGGTTTGTTGAGGAAAGAGAAGAATGAAAAGGTGCGGAGTTTCACACAGAGATTTTCACTGTACCTAAAAAAAATTTCCGTTATGGACAGACCCGCAGATAAAGTTTTAATTGAGTATTATACCTCAGCCCTAGGACCTAAGCTGGCTATGTTTGCCAAGATGAAAGTCAAGCCTACATTGGTGGAAAATTATCAAGAAGCTGAAAGAGTAGAGGCTGAAAGTGAGAGTATAAAGGACTATCCTGACTCAGTTGAGGGGAAAACCACTATAAGAAGAAGCTCATTGCTGTTTAAACCTAAAGAAGATCAATCACATGGTTATCATGAGATGATGAAAGTGCTTCAGAAGCTGTCCAACCGTGTTGTAGAATTGGAGAAAGAAAGGGACATTCAAACAACCAATAAGCTTCCCCATCCCAGAAAAGAGAGTGACAACCAAAGGCAGGTTTCCCCACCACCA